>CAMTDV010000303.1:0-112487 GCA_947069175.1 Scalesia atractyloides
AATATTGTCATTTAATAGTTGTTATGGATTCTCTTGAGCAATCTGATTCGCCTAGTGTCGCGCTTTGATGATTCCGCCATCGGTTGGGGTGTGACAGATTGGTATCAGAGCCATAACTATAGGGAATTAGGTAGTTTGCCTAGTCTATAGTAGGAAACTATGTGCTTATTCATTGCTTATCCGATTAAAACTTTTATCTTTGGACATAAAATACTATACGAAGTCTTTCCTAAGACTTGGACACAACACACGAGCTGGAAAGATACTCGTACATCACCAACGAGTCGATCTGTCGAGATTAGGTGTGCAAACCGCGAACTCTCAACGAATCACTCACTCAGCGTATTCTGATTTACACGAAATTTTCCGTTAAGTTACGAGTGATATCCACATCTTAACGGGAATTTCCCATTCTATTTGGTGGAAACCTCCTGATGGGTCCGAGAGGGAAACCACGACCAGGAATTCGAAGTTATTAAGTTCGGGGTGAAACCCGAATCTTGACGACTCGTCCCACTCAACAATTTTAAATCTCACCAAAGTCTCGATAATTTCTATGACTCGGGATGCGTAGTAACCGGAAGCGTAATGCCGTTATCCGCGAGGCGATGAGAGCATTCACGTATTAGGCCAAAGCGTATGCCCGAACTCAAAGAGATAGTCGAATCACTTTGGGTAGTCGCTGTCTCAAAACCCATGACGCTCTATAAATTTTAAGCCTGCAATAGCCGATTTTACGCATCATCGGATTTTATTATGCTTATGTGTTTTCGATTTGGAGATTTTACACTTTATCTATTTCTTGTTTTATCGCTTTACGAATATATGCACAACTCGCACAACCATCGCAATCCAAAACAAGAGCTAATACTCGCAACAAAACTAAATTATAACAACCCTCTCGAACGCATCCTCACGCCATACTTATTTATTATATACAAACATATATATACATACGAATAGTATGTGATTACATGTGCTTACGTGAAAACGTGAAGGTCTAGGAAGTATGTGTTTTCCTATGTGAACCTTAGAAATGCGTATGACAAATTTCTGACACACTAAATCGCATCGCAATCTCAAAATCATTATGGTCGAATCTCATTGAAAATATCTTTGTCTAGATGTCTTCGAACGCTTCCAACTCGCGATGTCAAGCCGGAAGAAACACCGATAAGAGGTTTACTTCGCTCCTGGCCAAGGAAATGGCCAAGGTTATTCCTTAAATGATCACCCAAGTTCAAGCCCTCAGCAACTCACAGACATCAGAAGACTCTAAGATCAACGACAAGCAAAGCTTGGCGGGAGTACTCTCCCAAGACTCCACCGAGGAGGGTAACCAAACTATCGTTGAGCCATCCGACGATGCCACACCGAGCTCGAGACAGAATCGCTCAGCAACTGCGCCGCGTAACCTGGAACCTCTCCAGGCAATTCCATCTAACGCAAGGCGTGCTTACACATGGACTCATCCCTAGTGTCCGAAATGTACATATCACCACCGGGACAGAGCTAGATACCGCTATTGCGTCAACTGCAATTGTTTCGGTCACTTCACCCGCCATTGCCGCACAGGGCCACGGCAACAAGGTATGCTAGCCCTTCCAGCACCGCCAACTCAGCCCATAGCTCCAGCAGTTGCCGCATCAATAGTTCCAACTGCCACCGCACCATTAGCACCGGCAGTCTCAGCACCAGCAGTCGCAGCGCCAACAGCGGAAGCTCCAACAGCAACCGTAGCCCAAGCAAGAACTTTCAACATTAACGCTAACCAGACGCAGAACGACGTTGTTAACGGTACGATCCTCGACGTTAGATTTTATACCTTATAATTGATTCTATAGATCAATGTTGCCTAAACACACGACGACAACTCTCTCTCTCTTTCTCCCTCTCTCTCTCCCCCTCTCTTTCCCTCCCTCTCTCTCTCCCCCGATTTCCTCGCACTTAGTCTAAGCTCACACACTAATCTTATTACTAGCACTATACAGTATATATCAAGATATAATATTTTTTACCACCAACTACCACGCACCTTTAGAACAAGTTACGATAATCCTGCAAAGACCAAATTAATCACGGGTGCACACGGAATTACTCTTGGTAGGTGCACGATCGTAGTAAATTCTAATTGTGCCATAACGTTAAAAGCATGGTTAAGCGTGGTGGATACGCCGCTGGTACTTCTTATATATAAGCTTCTTAACCATGTCGACAAAGCGTGACATCTATCCATGAGACGGAGGCGGTGTGGTTAAAGCATGGTGGATACGTCGCTGGTACTTCCTATATATAAGTGCTTTGCCATACTAACAAACTCTCGTGGAGACGTACCATGTGTAGTTGAACGTTATTAGACCGTCTATGTTATGATGATTTTTTTTCACACGCTAAACTCCTTCGCAAGGCGTAACATTTCATCACTTATCGATCGCACCATTGCTAGACTTTTCATAAGTCTACAACAACGCAAACTCGCTTTCGATGAATCTATATCACATTGCTTATCGCTTTCTCCTCTCGACGCTTGAACGCTATCGTTTCGCTTATCGCTTTCTCTCTAGACGCTTGAACGCTATCGCTTCGCTTATCGTTTTCACCTCGTGAAGCTTTAACGCTTATCGCATCTCTCAACCTTACCACTTCGATAGTCCAATCGCTGAACCACTCGCGCACGCTCTTATCCCTAACCAAGTTTGCTATCAGTTTTTCCACTCAGCCTACTTGGTCTTCTTTTCAAACTTGGTCCAACCTTTTATCGCTTGGACCAAGGATATCGAACTCTATCCGATTTATGTCGACACGCATGACATCGTTCCATGGGACGAAGTCGGTGTGGCTAAAACATAGTGGATACGCCGCTGGTACTTCCTATATATAAGTGTTTTAGCCATATTAACAAACTTTCGTGGAAAGATGACATGTGGGGTTCGACGCTAATTAAACTTTTTGATATTATTAAAACCTTTTTACCATATGATATGGAAGTAAGTGGAAAGAAAGTTTCTAAAATTTTTTGAATTATTTAAAACCTTAGGATCAATAAAACATTTCTTACAACGTGGGTTAAACCGACTCAGCCTAATGCCACGTCATAAGAAATTTTTTTTCTAAATCAAGTTTTTTTCCTTAAAAATCTTTTTGTAATAATTTAATAAAACCTTTCGAAAACATAAAATAACTTTCGGATCGTCAACTCGTGAATTACTAACCTCTAGTTACGCAAGTCACTTTTACTCATCAATTCCCTATGCACTCTCACTCGCCAATCCTCGATCGATCGCTCTTTCACCTCAACTTATCCTAACGCCTTCTCGTCATCTACCTGTGTCAATCTCAAGTCTTCCTCACGGATAAATTTCGGGACGAAATTTCCTAAAGTAGGGGAGACTGTAAAAACCCGCATTTTTCGCGCTCGTTACCCTCGTTACGCCTAGCACCAGAGATTCGGATTATAATGTGAACTATATCGCTTACTACACTACTTCGCATACTTTCGCACTGCATCGATTATTTCAACACGATACATCGCACTTCACAACGCTTATGATTACAACGCACTCGCTAATACTATGAATGTAACACCCCAACCGATGGCGGAAACATCGGGGTAGGGCCCTAGACGACCAGATTGTCTCATGAAAATTCCATAACAATTATCTATCACGATCATTTAACATTCAACGTCCCATACAATGAAACACAATACTTCAAATAATCATTACAAAATCTCTAATTTTCCCAAAAAACAATAAGGTTCGATATCCCCTAGATTTATTACACTTGGAACTAAACAAAACCAAAACAAACTAAGCTAAGCATAATCCATTGCATCCAAGCTAATCCTCAACCTGTTACATACGTTAAAATACAAGTCAATACAATTAAGTAAAGGTGAGCATACGAGTTTGAATAATACTAGCATAATCGAGAAAAGCGTTTGCGAAACAATCTATTTACATATCATGATACACCAAAGCACTTAACATAACATAGGCTCATTTCTCATGCTAACTACCATGAAAAGGCTTGCGCGTCCATCCTAACTAGACCCCGTCGGGTGTTAGCCAAACTATAGTACCATACTAGCTAAGGAGGCAAGTTAACGAAAACAAGTCCTAGTCACATGTTTCTAGTATCACGTATTGAGCATACACAATCAGATTATTCGCGTGTGATAAATAGTTTTGATTTGTGATGTGATTTTGATATAGGAACGTATGTAACACCCAAAAGTGTCTTAAAGCGAAAATGGGTCAAGTATACTCACAGTGGGTGCGTTAAGGTAAGTTTGGAGATCTGAGGAGAGCTGCGGGGACTACCGGTTCAGCTTGTAAACGAACAGAAGTGCATCAGTCTTCCGAATTGCTGAAACAGTTAAGTTTGGGTTGGGCAGTAGCCAAGTTCGGGCGAACTTGTATGTAAACATACAAGTTCGAGCGAACTTGTTTGGTTTTGGTGAGTTGAGAGTCAAGTTCGGGCGAACTTGCAAGTTTCTCAAGGAAACTTGACAAGTTCGGGCGAACTTGTGGTTAACCTTGATGTAACATCCGTCAAAAACGGATTTACCAAACCCGCTCCGTTTATCAACCGAACAGTCAGTCAAAATTTTCGTTGCGAATTAAATGCCCAAAATATTTTTAAACGATCTGTAATCAATTATTATACGGGAATATATATTTAGTTTTTGAAAAACTGTCAAAAATCGCAAAATAAAAATGATTTGCTTCTGCCGGGTTCCGAACCCGGGTCTGTACCGAGTCACTCAGCAACTTATCACCTCACACACAAACCACTGCGCCGCGGACTTTGTTTGTTATATAATGAAATCATTTAATTGATAAAGTGTCGTTACGAATTCAAAATCGGCGCCCAAACGGTTCAGTCGTCGGAATCCCGGAATTCTCGCGAGTCTTAACTACAATTTACGTTATAACGTAAACCATTAACCAGATATCGGTTATAACCGATGTTTGAAGTCCGCGACCAAAAATGATAACCGCCGGAAAATTTAAATCAATGAACCCAGTCGTAAATCAGATCAAATACATTTCGATTATTCCCTATAAATTCACCCTCAACCGACGACAAACTTTTCGCTCAAAAACACACCTTTTCTCGGCGTAATTCCACTCGCCGGAACTTTTCTGTTTTTCGCCGGAAAACCGGTTTCCCCACTGCCGAGCTTTTCTGAACCTCCTAAGTTTATACCGAAGTCACCCTTACCTTTTCCAAGCTTTCCGGAGACTAGCTGCTATACGGAACACGTCGCCGGAGTAGAATTCTGTCGCCGGAGTTTCTGCCGGAAAACAGAGAGTCCAGTCGGTATACTTCTCCGCCCAATTTCTTTTTCTTTTATCATTTATCTCACCGTAATAAACTGTAAAACACTAATAAACTGATAAAAATCTCGAACCAGTCGATTTCCGATTTCTGGTTCAAACTTGACGAGGAAGACGATGTTTTTCTGTATCATATAAGTATAATATAAATCAGGATTTTACTCGGGTTAGACACACAGTCCAGCGGTGGACTGTGTGCACATAAAACGTTAAACATGCAAAGGTCTCGAGTTCGATTCCCGTCTCACACACGCTGCCTTAATAAAATCTATTTTTTTGTTTACTGAACCGGAGTCGCCTCAGATATATGTTAAGTATATTGTTAACCGGAATAATAACCAAGTTAGACACACAGTCCAGCGGTGGACTGTGTGTTTGTTTATATCACAGGTCACGAGTTCGAGTCCGGTCCTCAGCACCGACTCGGACAATTATCTCTTCTTTTTAAATAAGGCAGAAAAGGAAATATCTATTTTGTATTTAAGTATAATAAAAATCAAATTGTATAACATGTTGAACACACAGTCCAGCGGTGGACTGTGTGTTAGATTAAACCACAGGTCCGGGTTCGAGACCTGTGGAGCGCACCGCCGAATTGATTTAAAACTGTTTTAAAATAAAATGATTTTCGGTTTAAATTAATTAGTATATATATATAATTAATATCAGATATATAACGGGTTAGACACGTAGCTCAGTTGGTAGAGCTGCCTGCACGCGTACGAGAGGTCTCGGGTTCGAGCCTCACTCAGCGCACAATAATATTCCATCGAACCGGTCAACGGTCAGGTCAACGGTCAACGGGCCGGTCAACGGTCAGAAAAAAAATAATTTTTTTTTTTATTTTTATTTAATTATTTTAATTAAAAATCAATTATAAATACTTAAAAATAACATTTTTAAGGTTAGAAAATAGCCTCAAACTCACAAAAATACACCCAACAATCCTACTAAAATAGTTTAATAAAATCCGTTTACTTACCAAACCATAATGCGATTTATCTAGGTTAAATCTCACTCGTGGTTAAAACCACTTCGCGTGCATTCAACGTCATCAACCGAACGCACCCACTGTGAGTGAATCTTACAATTCCCCTTTTAAATTACACGTTTTGGGGTGTGTCATGTGTTATGAAATTAATTAATTTATTTATTTAAACTTGTGCCATACCACATCATGACTTAAACTTAGATTGTTTTATTGTTGTGATTTACTTATATTCCTTTTGTCGAATTATATGAAACTCATACATTAAGCCCATCAGTTCCTCGTGGGAGACGAGTAGAACATCGCGTGCTTCAATTCAAATTCATTATTGTTCATGTGTGCTTCATTGAGTTTATTTTGTTTGTAGTTGTGTCATTCATATCATCATGTTTATGCAATTCATTCATCAGGCCCCTCAGTTCCTCGTGAGAGACGAGTTGAGCATCGCGTGCCTTTAATTGTTCCATTATTATTCATGAGTGTTTCATTTAACATCTTATGATTGTTGATCAAGTTACATCTAATTTTACTCATGTTTGGTTGTGCACATATTTCATAATCAATTTAAATAAATTGTTCAAATGTTTTCCATAGGATTCACTCGCCAACATTATGTTGATCCAAAAACCTTTTTACACATGATACAGGTGAACAGGTTGAAGCAAGGATAACATAGGATATGCCTTAGAAGAGAACAAAGAAGTTAGATTGTTAGTTAGTTCATGTTGTAACATTATTGTAAATTTCCATTTAATTTGTATTAATGAATATGAAACGTTTAATAAATGTCATGAGCTTTGATGATAACCCAATCATGCCCCGATCACCTTTTCCGCTGCGGGTCAGGGTGTGACACTTGATGGATGAGACAAGTTCGGGCCGAACTTGTGAAGTTTCCTGAGAAACTTGACAAGTTCGAGAGAACTTGAGGGGTTCTGAAGAAAGTTCGTGCATTTCCACTCAAGTTCGGCCGAACTTGACCCCCTGGGGGAAAGTTCGAGCGAACTTGGCTTGTGTGCTGTCAAAACTCAGTGAAATCTCGAGCGAACTTGATGTTTTCGGGTCCAAAAATCTTGCGTTTTCGCGTCATTTGCTGAGGAAATTGAGTGTTCATCCCTCCAACCCTGTGCTACTGAGCAAACTTAGGTCGGAGAGGTCTTTTAGAGAGGTTTTAGCCGTTTTACAAAAGCGTGGGCTAATCCGGACGAACTCGGGGTTCGTTCGGGTTAGTCCGGCTTGTGTAAACCGTCACAAACGTCCTTGTGCTTCTAGATCTGGGATCTTGAATGACAAATGCTTCGTTCCATATCAGAAATGAATAAAACATCGTCAAAAGTCCATATTTTATGGAAAAGATGAAGATTTTCGTAAACAGAAGAGATTTCATGAAAACGAAGGCAATGCCTTGTGCCAAAATCGTTGTAAATCTTTGTAAATCGTTGATAAACATTGTTGTAGTTGAAATCGGGTTGATTCTTACTTAGAACACGAAGGTTTCGGTTTTGAGAGCTCTGGGCGAACTTACAGCAAGTTCAAATGAGAGAATGGAGGTGGGTATTTAAAGGTAAAGGCAAGATGGAGCTGATGGAGTCAAGTTTTGCCGAACTTGTACAAGTTCGCGCGAACTTGTAGGGTTTTCAGGAGATATTAGCTAAGTTCGGCCGAACTTGTACATTTCTGCACAAGTTCGAGCGGACTTGAGGAAAACAAGGGATTGTTGTGTCTCAGGCAAGTTTGGGCGAACTTGTGGTAGTCAAGTTCGGCCGAACTTGGCCTGGTGACCAAGTTTCGTTTGCTGATTTCGCGTTAAGTGTTCGTTTGGCGATTCGGTTCGTATTAATTAGTTATATTAAGCATTTTAGTAAAGCGTTAAGCGTTATACTTGATATAACAGTGCGATTTAGTGATTCGAGAGTGCGAGAGCGATGTGATAGCGAGCGTAATCATAACCACAAACACACATAACACATAAATAATATAAAAACTACATAATTAACTGCGTTTTGCGATGCGATGAGATAAGCGATGCGATTTAATAAGCGATTAGATACGATACAACATACTTAATCAGAATTTAATTAACATAAACTTTTCTTATAATTCGAATCTCGGAATACATGAAAATACAAGGATAAAGATTACAACGAGAAAAGTCGGAGTTGTTACAGTCTCCCCTACTTTAGGGAATTTCGTCCTGAAATTTAAGTAGTAGCGGTAACAAAGAGGTGCTTGTATTTGGCCTTCATATCACTTTCCAACCCCAAGTGAACTCGGCGCCGCGTTTGCCTTCCCATCGAACCTTCATGATAGGGATGCGAGAGCGTCGGAGTTTCTTGGTCTCTCGGTCCATGATTTCCACAGGATTTTCCACGAAATGGAGAGTCTCGTTGATTTGCAGATCTTCGAGAGGTACATGGAGATTCTCTTCGGCTAGACACTTTTTGAGGTTTGAGACATGGAAAGTCGGATGTACATTGTTGAGTTCCTCCGGTAATTCGAGTCGGTAGGCCACTTTCCCAATCCTTTCCAGAATTTTAAAGGGACCAACGTATCGTGGCGCTAGCTTTCCTTTCTTACCGAAGCGGACCTCCCTTCCAAGGTGCAACCTTTAGGAGAACGTGATCTCCCACTTCAAACTGCAGGGGCTTGCAGCGTTTATCAGCATAACTCTTTTGACGACTTCGAGCTTTCAAGAGATTGTCTCTGATTTGGAGAATCTTGTCCGTCGTTTCTTGAATTAGGTCGGGACCGGTGATTTGTTCTTCTCCGATCTCGTGCTATGTAATAGGCGATCGACATTTTCTCCCATATAATGCCTCAAATGGTGCCATCTGAATACTAGCATGATAGCTGTTATTGTACGAGAATTTGATTAAAGGTGAATGTGTATCCCAATTACCACTGAAATCTATGATGCACACCTGAAGCATGTCTTCGAGGGTGAGGATGGTGCGCTCAGTCTGACCGTCGGTTTGAGGGTGAAAAGCGGTACTGAGATAGAGTGTAGTACCAAGAGCGGATTGAAAAGTCTCCCAGAGACGCGAGGTAAAGCGACCGTCGCGGTCAGAGTTGATGTCACGAGGCGTCCCGTGTCGACATATGACTTCGTCGGTATAGATTCGTGCTAATCGTTCTACCTTAAAGTGTTCTCGTATAGCAATAAAGTGCGCTGATTTAGTAAGACGATCGACAATAACCCAAATGCTATCGTGACCGGATGAAGTGCGAGGAAGTTTCGTAACGAAGTCCATAGCTATACTCTCCCACTTCCACATCGGGATTTCGGGTTGTTCGAGTAAGCCAGAGGGCCTTTGATGTTCGGCTTTAACTTTCGAACAAGTTAAGCACTTTGAGACGTAAACGGCGATATCCTATTTCATGCCTGGCCTCCAATACTTTGGACGAAGGTCCTGGTACATCTTGTCGGCTCCAGGGTGAATGGAATATCGAGATTTATGAGCTTCGGTCATTAGCAAATCACGGAGATTATCGCCACTTGGAATCCAAATACGATTGAGATAGTAATAAATACCATCAGATTTAGACACGAGCTGGGTTTCAGCTCCACAATTCATTTCTTCTTTCAAAGTATCTTCATTAAAACAAGCGTGTTGAGCGGCACGGATGAGAGTTTCAAGTTTAGCATAAGCTTGAGAGTCACGAATACTATATACATAGCTTCGTCGACTTAGAGCATCGGCGACGACGTTTGCTTTGCCGGGATGGTATCGTATCTTGCAGTCATAGTCGTTGAGAAGTTCAACCCATCGGCGTTGGCGCATGTTTAGTTCTTTTGATTAAAGATATGTTGTAAGCTCTTATGGTCGGTGAAGACCGTACACTTGGTACCATAAAGGTAGTGTCGCCATATCTTCAATGCAAAAACAACTGCACCGAGTTCGAGATCGTGGGTAGTGTAGTCCTTCTCGTGGATCTTGAGTTGTCGAGACGCGTACGCAATAACCTTGTCTCGTTGCATAAGCATACAACCAAGGCTAAGATTAGAGGCATCACAATAAACAACGAAATCGTTGTTTCCATCGGGTAAGGCGAAGACAGGAGCGTTGCATAGCATACGCTTGAGAGTTTGAAAGGCTTCCTCCTGGTTGGAATCCCAAACAAACGGTTTGTCTTTATGAGTTAAAGCGGTAAGCGGAACGGCGATTTTTGAAAAGTCGGCGATGAATCGACGGTACTAACCCGCCAATCCAAGAAAAGAACGGATTTCGGATGCATTCTTCGGTGTAATCCAACTCTTGACGGCTTTGATATTTGAAGGGTCGACGTGAATTCCTTGACTATTAACGATGTGGCCGAGAAATTGGACTTCTTCGAGCCAGAATTCACATTTTGAGAACTTAGTATAAAGGCGATTACCCTGAAGTAGCTCGAGTACTAAACGAAGATGACGCGCATGTTCGGCTATTGACTTCGAGTAAATAAGGATGTCATCGATAAACACAATGACGAAACGATCTAGAAAAGCTTTACACACACGGTTCATCAAATCCATGAAGACCGCGGGTGCATTTGTAAAACCAAAAGGCATGACCACGAATTCAAAATGGCCATAACGGGTACGAAAGGCGGTTTTCGGAATATCTTCTTCCAACACGCGTAACTGATGATAGTCGGACGTAAATAGATCTTAGATGTCACACCCCGACCCGCAGCGGAAAAGGTGATCGGGGCATGATTGGGTTATCATCAAAGCTCATGACATTTATTAAGCGTTTCATATTCATTAATACAAATTAAATGGAAATTTACAATAAATGTTACAACATGATCTAACTAACAATCTAAACTTCTTTGTTCTCTTCTAAGGCATATCCTATGTTTTCCTTGCTTCAACCTGTTCACCTGTATCATGTGTAAAAGGGTTTTTGGATCAACATAATGTTGGCGAGTGAATCCTATGGAAAACATTTGAACAAATTTATTTAAATTGATTATGAAATATGTGCACAACCAAACATAAGTAAAAATAGATGTAAACTTAATCAACAATCATAAGATATTAAATGAAACACACATGAACAATATTGGAACAATTAGAGGCACGCGATGCTCAACTCGTCTCTCACGAGGAACTGAGGGGCCTAATGAATGAATTGCATAAACATGATAATATGAATGACACAACTACAAATAATATAATCTCAATGATACACACATGAACAAATATGGAATATTTAGAGGCACGCGATGCTCAACTCGTCTCTCACGAGGAACTGAGGGGCCTAATGATTGAGTTTCGTATAATTTGACAAAAGGAAATAAGTAATCACAACCATATAAACAATCTAAGTTTAGGTCATGATGTGGTATGGCACAAGTTTAAATAAATAAATTAATTATTTTCATAACACATGACACACCCCAAAACGTGTAATTTAAAAGGGGGAGTTGTAAGATTCACTCACAGTGGGTGCGTTCGGTTGATGACGTTGAATGCACGCGAAGTGGTTTTAACCACGAGTGAGATTTAACCTAGATAAATCGCATTATGGTTTGGTAAGTAAACGGATTTTATTAATCTATTTTAGTAGGATTGTTGGGTGTATTTTGTGAGTTTGAGGCTATTTTCTAACCTTAAAAATGTTATTTTAAAGTATTTTTAATTGATTTTTAATTAAAATAATTAAATAAAAATAATAAAAAAAAAATTTATTTTTTTCTGAACCGTTGACCGTTGACTGACCGTTGACCGGTTCGAGTTGTGTATACAAGTGCGCTGAGTGAGGCTCGAACCCGAGACCTCCCGTACGCGTGCACGCAGCTCTACCAACTGAGCTACGTGTCTAACCCGTTATATATCTGATTTTAATTATATATATATTATTAATTAGTTTAAACCGAAAATCATTTTATTTTAAAAACAGTTTAAATCAATTCGGGCGGTGCGCTCCACAGGTCTCGAACCCGGGACCTGTGGCTTAAACTAACACACAGTCCACCGCTGGACTGTGTGTTTAACATGTTATATAATTCGATTTTTATTATACTTAAATACAAATTAGTTATTTCCTTTTCTGCCTTATTTAAAAAGAATAGATAATTGTCCGAGTCGGTGCAGAAGACCGGACTCGAACTCGTGACCTGTGATATAAACAAACACACAGTCCACCGCTGGACTGTGTGTCTAACTTGGTTATTATTCCGGTTATTAATATACTTAACATATACCAGTGGTGACTCCGGTTCAGTTTAACAAAAAAATGATTTTTATTAAGGCAGCGTGTGTGAAACGGGATTCGAACTCGAGACCTTTGCGTTTTATGTGCACACAGTCCACCGCTGGACTGTGTGTCTAACCCGATTAATAAGTTGATTTTAATTATACTTATAAGATACCGAATACATCGTCTTCTTCATCAAGGTATAACCAGAAAAAGACGACTGACTGGTTCAAGGTTTTTATCGGTTTATTAGTGTGTTTCAGTTCATTACGGTGAGATAAATGTGAAAAGAAAAAGAAATTGGGTGGAGAGGTATACCGACTGGACCCTCTGTTTTCCGGCAGAACTCCGGCGACAGCAATAAGCTCCGGCGTCAGGTGTCTTGCAGCAGCGAGTCTCTAGAAGGTTTGAAGAAGGTATGGGTGACTTCGGTATAAGTTTAAAAGGTTTAGTAAGGCTCAGAAATGGGGAAACCGGTTTTCCGGATACGAACAGATTAATTCCGGCGAGTGGAATTACGCCGAGAAAAGGTGTGGTTTTGAGCGAAAAGGTTTGCAGTGGGTTGTGGGTGAATTTATAGGGCAAAACGTCGAAGAACTTGGTCTGATTTCCGACTGGATTCATAAGTTATAAAAACTCCGGCGGTTATGGTTTGGTCGCGGACTTCAAACATCGGTTATAACCGATGTCCTAATAATAGTTTACGTTATAACTGAAAACATCGTTAAAAGCTCGCGAGATTTCCGGGATTCCGACGACTGAACTGTTGGGCGCCGGTTTTGAATTCGTAACGTCACTTTATGAATCAAATGATTTCAATATTTACCAAACAGAACAGTGGCGCAGTGGTTTGTGTGTGTGTGTTAAGACATGTTCCGGACCGGTAGTGACCCGGGTTCGAAACCCGGCAGAGGACTTTTATTTTTATTTTGCGATTTTCAACAGTTTTTCAAAAACTAAATATATATTCTCGTATAATAATTGATTATGTATCGTTTAAAATTATTTTGGGCATTTAATTCGCAACGAAATTTTTGACTGACTGTTCGGTTGATAAACGGAGCGGGTTTGGTAAATCCGTTTTTGACGGATGTTACAGTATCCCCTGCTTTTTAGAAATTTCGTCCCGAAATTTAAATAATGATATATTTTGACTAAAAGGATGATGATGTTTAGTTTGACAGTTATATGCTTAGAAAAATAAGGGTTTAAGTCTTTGTTCGAGGCGGTAACGTTCCTTGTAAGGGTTAAGTACCCTATTTCAGGAATCGCTTTTTGTTGCCTACTGTATAAGTATTGATAAGCAGAAATGATTTGCTAAAAATGATATCATGCATAAGAGTTTAGATACGTTTGGGAAAGTATGGTTATATCCTAAGGCAAAACTTCTAACACTACAACCTACATGGAACATAAATAAAAACACAACAGCTGATATTTGAACATAAGTAAACACAACAGCTAATATTCGAACATGAATAAACACATCAGCAAATATTTGAACATGAATAAACACAACAGCAAATATTTGAATCCACATTCTGATAGCATATATGTTTGAATGGTGGAAGTTCCTCTCTCGTTTGTTATGATGGAGAGGTTAGTTTATGTAGAAATGGAATGCAATCCAATCTCTTTAAATAACATGATGATATAAATGTAACACAAATTCCAACCAAGGCAATACTAAATCCTACATGGAACTTCTCAAAACCGCCTGATAATGCCTCTGATCCTTTGGCAAGAATACTTATATATAGGAAGTACCAGCGGCGTATCCACCATATACTTGCCAAATTTTCATTAGTTTTATCCACAAGTTATGATTGGTTACCAAGAAACTAATAAATCCTACATAGAACTTCTCATAACCGTCCGATAATGCCTCTGATCCTTTGACAAGAATACTTATATATAGGAAGTACCAGCGGCGTATCCACCATATTCTTGTCAAATTTTCATTGGTTTTATCAGTGAATTATGATTAGTCCTATAACTCTACAACCAATACAACAAACATAAAATACTGAAATGAAATATATCTGTGCGATCAAGGCTCAATCGAACGGAGCCGATCGTATTGCATGTACTGAAAATGAAATGGATGTGCGCTCAAGGCTCAATCAAACGGAGCCGAACGTATTGAATGTACTGAAATTGAAATTGTCTGTGTGCTCAAGGCTCAATCAAACGGAGCCGAGCGTATTGCATGTACTGAAAATGAATAACTTAATCACACAAACAGCCTATGCATGGAAACTCTCATAACCGCCTGATAATGCCTCCGATCATTTGACAAAAATACTTATATATAGGAAGTACCAGCGGCGTATCCACCGTATTCTTGTCAAATTCTCATTGACTTTATCCGTAAGTTATGATTAGTTCTATGCGACTCTACAACAAACACAACAACCACAAGATATTGATAATGAAATTGTATGTGCGCTCAAGGCTCAATCAAATGGAGCCGAACGTATTGAATGTACTGAAAATGAAATTGTATGTGCGCTCAAGGCTCAATCAAACGGAGCCGAACGTATTGAATGTACTGAAATTGAACAACTTAATCTAAACAACCATCACACAATCAGCCTATGCATGGAACCTCTCATAACCGCCTGATAATGCCTCCGATCATTTGACAAGAATACTTATATATAGGAAGTACCAGCGGCGTATCCACCATATCCTTGTCAAATTTTCATTGACTTTATCCGCAAGTTATGGTTAGTTTGATGCGACTCTACTACAAACACCACAACCACAAGATACTGATAATGAAATTGTCTGTGCGCTCAAGGCTCAATCAAACGGAGCCGAACGTATTGCATGAACTGGAAATGTAAATTGAAATGTGCGCTCAAGGCTCAATCAAACGGAGCCGAACGTATTGCATGAACTGGAAATGTAAATTGAAATATGCGCTCAAGACTCAATCAAACGGAGCCGAAAGTATTGCATGTATTGAAATGTAAAATGAAATAACCGATCAAGGCTCAAACAAACGGAGCCGATCGTGCGGGCACGCCAAGATCAACCGCATAATAAAATGGGGATCCAACTCAACCTCAATGGATGGGGAGCCACGGCCTTGGCAAATGCATATACTGAAAACAATATATAATATACAATAATTACTCTAACAGTCTACACATGGAGCCTCTCATAACCGCCAGATAATGTTTCTGATCCTTTGACAAGAATACTTATATATAGGAAGTACCATCGGCGTATCCACCGTATTCTCGTCAAAGTTTCATTGGCTTTATCCTTAAGTTATGTTTGGTTCTATGTAATAAAGAAAAACATAAAACTAAACGATAGGAGTTGAATCTGGATCTTCGGCGAAGAGGACTAGTTGAGTATCTTCGTTTGGGCCGTCATTATCTTCAACAGGATTGGCGTTGATATTGAAGACTCTTTCTCTTGCTGGTGGCATAGTGGTTGGGTTTCCTTGGTTTACTTGGTTAACTGGGTTTGATTGGGCTTGAGTGTTGATAACGTTAACCAATTGAGGGCATGTGTTTCTAAAGTGGGTAGGGTCGCCACAATTGAAGCAAGCTCGAGCATATGGGAACATGGGGTTTTGGGGTTGATAATAAGTTTGGGTCATGTTTTGAGTAGGGGAAGAGGTTTGGTTTTGAAAGGTGCGACAAACATTGCTCAAATGACCATAGCGTCCACAAGTTGCACATAGACGACAAGGTAGGGTATGGGGATGGTGATAAAAACAGTTGTTGCATCAAGGGTGAGGTCCAAGATATGGTTTCTTATCTGGGTAAGCTGAGTTGGGTGCCACTTGGGTGATTGGGATAGCTCGGATGGGTATGGCGTGTAAAACTGGTTGATTTCGTTGAGTAGCAGCGAAAAGTCGCCCGACTCTTCTTCTCTTAGGATTGGGTTGAGAAGGGGATTCGGTTTGAGTGGAGTCGGAGGTTTCAGTCGATTCTTTATCCTTCTTCTTCTCCTCCTTGAAGTCTTTGTTTCGGATTCGGTTCTCGGTGAGCTCTGTTGCTAGCTCCATTGCTGCTTCCAAAGTTGCAGGCTTGGTACTTATTACAGGGTCTTGAATCTTTGACGGAAGATCACGAATGTAGTGCTCGATCAAACGGTAGAGGGGAGTGAACATGTTGGAAACCATTTGATGTAATTCGAGGAACCTTTTGTTGTTTGTGCTGTGGTCTCCTTCCATTTGCTTCATTGAGTAAAATTCATCTTCTAACTTCTTGATTTCGCTCTTTGGGCAAAATCGTCCGGTCATGATTTCCTTCAATTCGTTCCAAGTTAAGGTCATAGCATCTTCAACACCTCGTTTGGACTTCTCTGTATTCCACCAAGTAAGTGCTATCCCATATAGTCGACTGGTAGCATAACGCACTTTGCGATCCTCAGGGCAATCGTAATTTAGAAAAAGTATTCTCCATTTCTTCAAACCAATGGAGGAGAGCGGTGACGCCTTCAGTCCTTTTTTATTTCGGAGGGTCGCATGATTTGAAGTGCTTGTAGGTGCATTTAGTGGTATTTTGGGAAGAATTGAAAATGTTTTGGTTTGCTTGATTGACAGGATTAGCGGTAAGTGCTTGTTGAACTTGGATTACAATGTTGGGTATTACGGCAGCCATATGTTGAACGATTTGGGATCATGGGTCGCATTAGGAATGAACATTCATAAAATAATTATAGAAAAATAATACATCCATAGGATGTCTTGAGCTTTGCTCGCTGTTAGGCCCTACATGCCGCCATACTTTACCTGTGTAATCATGTGGGCCCCCATGAATACTGGTTTTTCATATGGTTCGCACGGGTTTGCCAGGTTGCGTACACAAAACCCGGAGAAAATCGAGAAATATGTATACAACGTGTGATATTCGGAATGTGTCCAGGTGTAGACACGGTGACACCTCAAAGTAGGGTTAGTTCGAACGACGTTTGGTGTGGCATGCTTTGGCCTAATAGGTCCTTCGTACTCTCATCGTTGGTCCCCAGGTAGGCAAACTGGTCCGTTATATTGGATTTATACGAATGCCAGCCTAGACAGGACATTCCGACTACCGGTACTTGTACCCTTCCAGTTACTACATGCCCGTCGCAGAACTTACTTTGATGAGATTTGAAAATTGCACAAAATCTTTGGATAATGAGAGTATGAAAATAAATTGAATACATGAACATCGATATATGTATAATGAATATGTATATATGTATAATGAATATGTATATAAGCATGGATGTTGACTGTAAATGTAAACAAATATGAAACAAATAAATATCACAAGTTTGTATGTAACCACCTAATCAATTAAAATTTAGGCAGACTATAGTATAGGCTCTAAGGGTCTAATAACCTATCCTATATCCCTATAGTCATGGCTCTGATACCAATCTGTCACACCCCGATCCGCAGCGGAAAAGGTGATCGGGGCATGATTGGGTTATCATCAAAGCTCATGACATTTATTAAGCGTTTCATATTCATTAATACAAATTAAATGGAAATTTACAATAAATGTTACAACATGATCTAACTAACAATCTAAACTTCTTTGTTCTCTTCTAAGGCATATCCTATGTTTTCCTTGCTTCAACCTGTTCACCTGTATCATGTGTAAAAGGGTTTTTGGTTCAACATAATGTTGGCGAGTGAATCCTATGGAAAACATTTGAACAAATTTATTTAAATTGATTATGAAATATGTGCACAACCAAACATAAGTAAAAATAGATGTAAACTTAATCAACAATCATAAGATATTAAATGAAACACACATGAACAATATTGGAACAATTAGAGGCACGCGATGCTCAACTCGTCTCTCACGAGGAACTGAGGGGCCTAATGAATGAATTGCATAAACATGATAATATGAATGACACAACTACAAATAATATAATCTCAATGATACACACATGAACAAATATGGAATATTTAGAGGCACGCGATGCTCAACTCGTCTCTCACGAGGAACTGAGGGGCCTAATGATTGAGTTTCGTATAATTTGACAAAAGGAAATAAGTAATCACAACCATATAAACAATCTAAGTTTAGGTCATGATGTGGTATGGCACAAGTTTAAATAAATAAATTAATTATTTTCATAACACATGACACACCCCAAAACGTGTAATTTAAAAGGGGGAGTTGTAAGATTCACTCACAGTGGGTGCGTTCGGTTGATGACGTTGAATGCACGCGAAGTGGTTTTAACCACGAGTGAGATTTAACCTAGATAAATCGCATTATGGTTTGGTAAGTAAACGGATTTTATTAATCTATTTTAGTAGGATTGTTGGGTGTATTTTTGTGAGTTTGAGGCTATTTTCTAACCTTAAAAATGTTATTTTAAAGTATTTTTAATTGATTTTTAATTAAAATAATTAAATAAAAATAATAAAAAAAATTTTATTTTTTTCTGACCGTTGACCGTTGACTGACCGTTGACCGGTTCGAGTTGTGTATACAAGTGCGCTGAGTGAGGCTCGAACCCGAGACCTCCCGTACGCGTGCACGCAGCTCTACCAACTGAGCTACGTGTCTAACCCGTTATATATCTGATTTTAATTATATATATATATTAATTAGTTTAAACCGAAAATCATTTTATTTTAAAAACAGTTTAAATCAATTCGGGCGGTGCGCTCCACAGGTCTCGAACCCGGGACCTGTGGCTTAAACTAACACACAGTCCACCGCTGGACTGTGTGTTTAACATGTTATATAATTCGATTTTTATTATACTTAAATACAAATTAGTTATTTCCTTTTCTGCCTTATTTAAAAAGAATAGATAATTGTCCGAGTCGGTGCAGAAGACCGGACTCGAACTCGTGACCTGTGATATAAACAAACACACAGTCCACCGCTGGACTGTGTGTCTAACTTGGTTATTATTCCGGTTATTAATATACTTAACATATACCAGTGGTGACTCCGGTTCAGTTTAACAAAAAATGATTTTTATTAAGGCAGCGTGTGTGAAACGGGATTCGAACTCGAGACCTTTGCGTTTTATGTGCACACAGTCCACCGCCGGACTGTGTGTCTAACCCGATTAATAAGTTGATTTTAATTATACTTATAAGATACCGAATACATCGTCTTCTTCATCAAGGTATAACAAGAAAAAGACGACTGACTGGTTCAAGGTTTTTATCGGTTTATTAGTGTGTTTCAGTTCATTACGGTGAGATAAATGTGAAAAGAAAAAGAAATTGGGCGGAGAGGTATACCGACTGGACCCTCTGTTTTCCGGCAGAACTCCGGCGACAGCAATAAGCTCCGGTGTCAGGTGTCTTGCAGCAGCGAGTCTCCAGAAGGTTTGAAGAAGGTATGGGTGACTTCGGTATAAGTTTAAAAGGTTTAGTAAGGCTCAGAAATGGGGAAACCGGTTTTCCGGCGATGAACAGATTAATTCCGGCGAGTGGAATTACGCGGAGAAAAGGTGTGGTTTTGAGCGAAAAGGTTTGCAGTGGGTTGTGGGTGAATTTATAGGGCAAAACGTCGAAGAACTTGGTCTGATTTCCGACTGGATTCATAAGTTATAAAAACTCCGGCGGTTATGGTTTGGTCGCGGACTTCAAACATCGGTTATAACCGATGTCCTAATAATAGTTTACGTTATAACTGAAAACATCGTTAAAAGCTCGCGAGATTTCCGGGATTCCGATGACTGAACTGTTGGGCGCCGGTTTGAATTCGTAACGTCACTTTATGAATTAAATGATTTCAATATTTACCAAACAGAACAAGTGGCGCAGTGGTTTGTGTGTGTGTGTGTTAAGACATGTTCCGGACCGGTAGTGACCCGGGTTCAAAACCCGGCAGAGGACTTTTATTTTTATTTTGCGATTTTCAACAGTTTTTCAAAAACTAAATATATATTCTCGTATAATAATTGATTATGTATCGTTTAAAATTATTTTGGGCATTTAATTCGCAACGAAATTTTTGACTGACTGTTCGGTTGATAAACGGAGCGGGTTTGGTAAATCCATTTTTGACGGATGTTACAGTATCCCCTGCTTTTTAGAAATTTCGTCCCGAAATTTAAATAATGATATATTTTGACTAAAAGGATGATGATGTTTAGTTTGACAGTTATATGCTTAGAAAAATAAGGGTTTAAGTCTTTGTTCGAGGCGGGGTAACGTTCCTTGTAAGGGTTAAGTACCCTATTTCAGGAATCGCTTTTTGTTGCCTACTGTATAAGTATTGATAAGCAGAAATGATTTGCTAAAAATGATATCATGCATAAGAGTTTAGATACGTTTGGGAAAGTATGGTTATATCCTAAGGCAAAACTTCTAACACTACAACCTACATGGAACATAAATAAAAACACAACAGCTGATATTTGAACATAAGTAAACACAACAGCTAATATTCGAACATGAATAAACACATCAGCAAATATTTGAACATGAATAAACACAACAGCAAATATTTGAATCCACATTCTGATAGCATATATGTTTGAATGGTGGAAGTTCCTCTCTCGTTTGTTATGATGGAGAGGTTAGTTTATGTAGAAATGGAACGCAATCCAATCTCTTTAAATAACATGATGATATAAATGTAACACAAATTCCAACCAAGGCAATACTAAATCCTACATGGAACTTCTCATAACCGCCTGATAATGCCTCTGATCCTTTGGCAAGAATACTTATATATAGGAAGTACCAGCGGCGTATCCACCATATTCTTGCCAAATTTTCATTAGTTTTATCCACAAGTTATGATTGGTTACCAAGAAACTAATAAAT
Source organism: Scalesia atractyloides (assembly GCA_947069175.1). Taxonomy (NCBI): domain Eukaryota; kingdom Viridiplantae; phylum Streptophyta; class Magnoliopsida; order Asterales; family Asteraceae; genus Scalesia; species Scalesia atractyloides. The sequence continues at coordinate 21,283 of CAMTDV010000303.1, forward strand.
CCTACATATAACTTCTCATAACCGTCCGATAATGCCTCTGATCCTTTGACAAGAATACTTATATATAGGAAGTACCAGCGGCGTATCCACCATATTCTTGTCAAATTTTCATTGGTTTTATCAGTGAATTATGATTAGTCCTATAACTCTACAACCAATACAACAAACATAAAATACTAAAATGAAATATATCTGTGCGATCAAGGCTCAATCGAACGGAGCCGATCGTATTGCATGTACTGAAAATGAAATGGATGTGCGCTCAAGGCTCAATCAAACGGAGCCGAACGTATTGAATGTACTGAAATTGAAATTGTCTGTGTGCTCAAGGCTCAATCAAACGGAGCCGAGCGTATTGCATGTGCTGAAAATGAATAACTTAATCACACAAACAGCCTATGCATGGAACCTCTCATAACCGCCTGATAATGCCTCCGATCATTTGACAAAAATACTTATATATAGGAAGTACCAGCGGCGTATCCACCGTATTCTTGTCAAATTCTCATTGACTTTATCCGTAAGTTATGATTAGTTCTATGCGACTCTACAACAAACACAACAACCACAAGATACTGATAATGAAATTGTATGTGCGCTCAAGGCTCAATCAAATGGAGCCGAACGTATTGAATGTACTGAAAATGAAATTGTATGTGCGCTCAAGGCTCAATCAAACGGAGCCGAACGTATTGAATGTACTGAAATTGAACAACTTAATCTAAACAACCATCACACAATCAGCCTATGCATGGAACCTCTCATAACCGCCTGATAATGCCTCCGATCATTTGACAAGAATACTTATATATAGGAAGTACCAGCGGCGTATCCACCATATCCTTGTCAAATTTTCATTGACTTTATCCGCAAGTTATGGTTAGTTTGATGCGACTCTACTACAAACACCACAACCACAAGATACTGATAATGAAATTGTCTGTGCGCTCAAGGCTCAATCAAACGGAGCCGAACGTATTGCATGAACTGGAAATGTAAATTGAAATGTGCGCTCAAGGCTCAATCAAACGGAGCCGAACGTATAGCATGAACTGGAAATGTAAATTGAAATATGCGCTCAAGGCTCAATCAAACGGAGCCGAAAGTATTGCATGTATTGAAATGTAAAATGAAATAACCGATCAAGGCTCAAACAAACGGATCCGATCGTGCGGGCACGCCAAGATCAACCGCATAATAAAATGGGGATCCAACTCAACCTCAATGGATGGGGAGCCACGGCCTCGGCAAATGCATATACTGAAAACAATATATAATATACAATAATTACTCTAACAGTCTACACATGGAGCCTCTCATAACCGCCAGATAATGTTTCTGATCCTTTGACAAGAATACTTATATATAGAAAGTACCATCGGCGTATCCACCGTATTCTCGTCAAAGTTTCATTGGCTTTATCCTTAAGTTATGTTTGGTTCTATGTAATAAAGAAAAACATAAATCTAAACGATAGGAGTTGAATCTGGATCTTCGGCGAAGAGGACTAGTTGAGTATCTTCGTTTGGGCCGTCATTATCTTCAACAGGATTGGCGTTGATATTGAAGACTCTTTCTCTTGCTGGTGGCATAGTGGTTGGGTTTCCTTGGTTTACTTGGTTAACTGGGTTTGATTGGGCTTGAGTGTTGATAACGTTAACCAATTGAGGGCATGTGTTTCTAAAGTGGGTAGGGTCGCCACAATTGAAGCAAGCTCGAGCATATGGGAACATGGGGTTTTGGGGTTGATAATAAGTTTGGGTCATGTTTTGAGTAGGGGAAGAGGTTTGGTTTTGAAAGGTGCGACAAACATTGCTCAAATGACCATAGCGTCCACAAGTTGCACATAGACGACAAGGTAGGGTATGGGGATGGTGATAAAAACAATTGTTGCATCGAGGGTGAGGTCCAAGATATGGTTTCTTATCTGGGTAAGCTGAGTTGGGTGCCACTTGGGTGATTGGGATAGCTCGGATGGGTATGGCGTGTAAAACCGGTTGATTTCGTTGAGTAGCAGCGAAAAGTCGCCCGACTCTTCTTCTCTTAGGATTGGGTTGAGAAGGGGATTCGGTTTGAGTGGAGTCGGAGGTTTCAGTCGATTCTTTATCCTTCTTCTTCTCCTCCTTGAAGTCTTTGTTTCGGATTCGGTTCTCGGTGAGCTCTGTTGCTAGCTCCCTTGCTGCTTCCAAAGTTGCAGGCTTGGTACTTATTACAGGGTCTTGAATCTTTGACGGAAGACCATGAATGTAGTGCTCGATCAAACGATAGAGGGGAGTGAACATGTTGGAAACCATTTGATGTAATTCGAGGACCTTTTGTTGTATGTGCTGTGGTCTCCTTCCATTTGCTTCATTGAGTAAAATTCATCTTCTAACTTCTTGATTTCGCTCTTTGGGCAAAATCGTCCGGTCATGATTTCCTTCAATTCGTTCCAAGTTAAGGTCATAGCATCTTCAACACCTCGTTTGGAAAAAGATGAAGATTTTCGTAAACAGAAGAGATTTCATGAAAACGAAGGCAATGCCTTGTGCCAAAATCGTTGTAAACCTTTGTAAATTGTTGATAAACATTGTTGTAGTTGAAATCGGGTTGATTCTTACTTAGAACACGAAGGTTTCGGCTTTTGAGAGCTCTTGGCGAACTTACAGCAAGTTTAAATGAGAGAATGGAGGTGGGTATTTATAGGTGAAGGCAAGATGGAGCTGATGGAGTCAAGTTCGGCCGAACTTGTACAAAATTGTACTAGTTCGCGCGAACTTGTAGGGTTTTTCAGGAGAAATTAGCTAAGTCGGCCGAACTTGTACATTTCTGTACAAGTTCGAGTGGACTTGAGGAAAACAAGGGATTGTTATGTCTCAGGCAAGTTTGGGCAAACTTGTGGTAGTCAAGTTCGGCCGAATTTGGCCTGGTGACCAAGTTTCGTTTGCTGATTTCGCGTTAAGTGTTCATTTGGCGATTCGGTTCGTATTAATTAGTTATACTAAGCGTTTTAGTAAAGCGTTAAGCGTTATACTTGATATAATAGTGAGATTTAGCAATTCGAGAGTGCGAGAGCGATGTGATAGCTGTAACACCCGCGTTTCTATGCTTTCTATATTTGGAAACTTTGTATCGTACTTCTATTTTTAGTAAGCGTTGTATCCTGTATTCGTATTTCGTTGTAAATGTGGAAAACCGAGACTTGAATCGTAATAAGAAACTCGTATTTAACAATATTATGTTAATTATAGTCATGTTAGACTTATACTTGTTCATACTTTAAACGTGTAAACGTATTCGTGTTACTCTCAATCGTAAACGTGTGATAACTTACAAACATGGTATGTATGCGTAATCGAGACTCAAACATAAAACTCGTAATCATTAAACTAAATTTGTTACGAAAATATAATTATCTATTCATTTTAAGTTAATTAATTAAATTAATTAATTAAGTTAATTAATTAAATTAGTTAATAAAATTAATTAATTTATTTTTACAAAAATTAAAATGCTATTTTATAAATATATTAACATTTAGGATGAAAGGTTAATAAATACATATATATATTTTTTATAGAGTCCAAGGTCTAAATTGTAATTCTTGAATTCTTAACTTCAGGGACTAATCTTGCCATTTTTGGTAAATTGTTTAAAGGGTTTTAATTAAAAAATTAATATATATAAATAATATACCAAAACCGGGATCCGCGGGTTTCGAACCCGGGACCTCCGGTTCATCATGCAACAACTCCACCAGCCGCCTCGCATTTGAATGAACCCGGAAACAAAAGCTTCTTATGCTTTGTTTCCGGTCGAAGACTGGTCGCGAGCCAAGGCGGACAGCAGCCATTGGGCGGGTTTTTGGTTAAATTTTTGAACTTTTAACCATTAATTACCCACTTAAACCCCACCTAACTAACCCTAATCCTTCTCCTATAAAACCCACCTCTAATCCAAATATTTTTACACTATAATCTCTCTTAAATCACTCTCAAATCACCTCAAGATCCTTGCAAAATCAGAATTTTCGAGCAGAATTACTCATCTTCACTAAAGTGAGTGTAACTCACTCATTTCTTAACAAAATCACTCCATTCTTTTTCCTACTTGCTTGGATAAACTTTGGGTTGAATTCCTAGGGTTCTCCATGGAGAATCCAGACCTGGAAATGCCCCAAAATGTCCACAAACTTTCTGTTTTGTCTAAACTTTTATCAAACTTGTGTTTTAACTTCAACAAACTTGTGTTCTTGTGCTTACAATCAAGCTTGTGATTAGTAAAGCCTAACCAAGCTTGTTAACATGAACTAAGGGCTGTTTTAACACCCTAAACTTTCTGTTTTTGAAGAGCATTAAGCTCACAAGTGATGCAAGCTATTATGCTTGTTCATGTGTGTCCACAAGGAAGCCTGGGCTATCCTAACTTGAGACCACACATCACTTGATTATTTTCATCAAGATCCCAAACTAGTTTGCTAGACCTAAAGTGTCTCAACCCCACAAAGCCGTTGACGATTGTCCTCGTGTGCTCGTCGGGTTGTTGAATACTTGGCTACTTGGTATCTAGATGACACCTTATCATTCTTGTCTTTACATTCTTGTATAGTATATAGTTCTTTACCCTCCTTGTTACCAATGGTAACTTGTGTAGTGGTGAACATAATCCGAGGTTCAAAGTGGATGGTTTAACCTCCCACCTCATACTTGACATACATGACACTAGAGGTTACAAAGTGGATGGTTCATCCTCTCACCTCCTACATGATTATAAGATATATATATATATATATATATATATTATAATTCTAAAACCGAAACCTTGATAATGAACTTATAATCACCTATCAAGTTATTAAGTTTAACACTAAAGTATGTAATTCCTTGTCACGATTCTAATAGGTCCCGAACCTATGAAATCACATCCAACTCGTAAGATTTACTATAGTGTCAAGAACGAGTGTTACATCTTAGTGAATACTTTCGTATCATAATACTTTATCAAACTTATTTTAATTATGCTCGAATACTCCTAATCTCCCGTTGAAACTCTATACTCATACGCCTCGTTTCCTCTTGTTGGATAATTCGACGCCATCCTCGAACCAACGTCTTCACGGATTGTCAAGTGTAGAAAAGACTAACAAACCGTGAGTACACTCGACCCACTTTTGTTTATAACACTTTTGGGTGTAACATGTTTTACATATACAAAAATCATGAACACTTAAACTTTATGAAACGCACAAACAATCTTATACACATGAATACTTGAATCTTATACTTGATGCTTGTTTTTGATATTCGTTATGCTATGCTTTAGTCATTAACTATTTTTAAGCCTTCGTTTGACATGCTTAGCGCTATAGGAATTCACGCATCCACCTCCATCGTGTTATTCGTGAGGTCATGTTAAGACATCGTAATTGCGTTAAGGGTTTGATTATTAGTATTGCATGCCTTGATATTGCTCTTGTATAGATTTGGTTGCCATGAGGATTGTTTAAACTTATTCGTATACGTATGCTATGCCTAAACTTGTGTACTCGCCTTTGCTTTTGCATTAACATTATTTTAAAACATGTTACAGGTTGAAGGAGATGATGCTATGAAAACAATATAGCAAGGACTAGATACACACAAATTAGACATTAGGTTTAATGTCGATGTATCAATTTTGTTATGACTTTGCAAATGTTATGTTGTTTCTTTGTTTTGTTACATTGATGTATTTGACAATTCTTATGAAATGAAATATGGTTTAATTAATTACTGTCACTTATTAATGTTGTGAGCAATGAGCAATCTCGTTTTCGTCTCATCCCGATGTTTCCGCCATCGGTTGGGGTGTGACAGATTGGTATCTGAGCCATAACTATAGGTAATTAGGTAGAATTGCCATGTTCGACCTAGTCTATAGTTCTAAGTACCTGTTGTGACCATTCTTGATTATGCTTAAAACTTTATGCTTCCTACTTTGCTGCTCTCTTTCCTTTTGGTGTTAATACATATACATGGTGTCTTACTAAGACACTTTTACACAATACACGTTTGGACGCTTGAAGACACTCGTAATATAAACGAGACGACTTCACTAAAATAGGTGTGAAAACCGCAATTTGGTGAACGACTCTCAATCCGCTATACTTATTCTTTTTGCACGCAATTATGCCATCAAGTTAGGAGTGAAATCCAAACCTTGATGGAAAATTTCCAACTCAAAATTCTAGTTTACCCTCACCAACGAATTGGAATTTGCTCTTCATTTGGTAAGTACCAACCACACTTAGGGTACGAAATCGTCAACTTAGGGGTGAAACCCGCACCTTGTCGATTAAGTCCCATTCCTTGATTTTCGCTCTCGCCAAAGTCTCGATTTTCCAATCGGTTAGAGACTTGTAGTAACTGGAAGGGTAAAATGTCGTTAGTCGCTTCTCGATGAGAGCATTTTACCTATAGGCCAAAGCACGTTTCTCTAATTCGAAAAGATCTTCGATTCACTTTGGAATTGTCGATGATTCTCTACCCGAATCATTCCCATGTTTTATGAGCCTATTCTTTTATGTGACTCAAATTTTATATGTTTTAATACTTGTTACCTCGTTCATTTCAAACCGTTACACACTCGCATGTTTATCGCAATCAAAAACAATACTAATCCTCGTGAACAAACTAAATTTATACTCTTTATTTGTATTCATACGTGAGTATACGTGTTTACTTGTTGAATTCATGCAAACTATGTGAACTATACTTGATGAACACATGCTTCTTATGTGAAACTTATGTGAACTTTATTCTTACTCATGCATGCAAAACCTATTTTCTCTTATTACGATCAAGTCTCATGCTTTTTCTTGTTTACAACCTCTAGATGCCTCCTTTCCGTACGTCGTTGAACAGTCCCAAAAAGACCAAGAAGTCGGGTTCCAAGAAGGAATCCAACAACGAGGACTCGATATCGAAGCAAGAACTGATTGGGCTCGTTTCGGAGCAAATGACCGGGCAAATGGCTAAGATCATACCCGACATTGTTAGCTAAATCCACACCATACACGCCGAAGCCACACCTAAATCATCCGATGATTCCAAAGCCGATACCCCCAAACCATCTTACCAATTCAAGCATTTCATGGCTTGTAAACCAGTGGAATTCACTGGCATGGACGGTGTTACCGCCATGATCAATTGGTTTGATTCAATGGAGCTTATCTTCCTTTAGGGCGGCTGCCCTGAGGAACTCTGAACCCTTAATGCCACTGGGGTCTTTCGCAAGAGAGCCCTCGAGTGGTGGACCACCGAACGAAACATGCGTGGCAACGAAGCAGCCCACGCGATGACTTGGGAAGAGCTTAAGAAGCTCATGAAGGAGCAATTCTGTCCTCCCCATGAGACCCAGAATTTTGAAAACAAGTTCTGGAATCTCACACAACAGGGGAGTGACGCTGAAGGATTGATCGCGCGCTTCAAACATTTAAGTATCATTTTGCCCTAGGCAAGTCGATATTGTTCCCAAGTCAATCGCCAAGCTCATCCGTTGCCTCTCACCGGTGATCATGAACCATGTAGCCACAACCAACCCGAAAACCCTCGAGGAAGCCTGTCACACCCCGACCCGCAGCGGAAAAGGTGATCGGGGCATGATTGGGTTATCATCAAAGCTCATGACATTTATTATGCGTTTCATATTCATTAATACAATTTAATGGAAATTTACAATAAATGTTACAACATGTTCTAACTATCAATCTAAACTTCTTTGTTCTCTTCTAAGGCATATCCTATGTTTTCCTTGCTTCAACCTGTTCACCTGTATCATGTGTAAAAGGGTTTTTGGATCAACATAATGTTGGCGAGTGAGTCTTATGGAAAACATTTGAACAAATTTATTTAAATTGATTATGAAATATGTGCACAACCAAACATGAGTAAAAATAGATGTAAACTTAATCAACAATCATCATATATTAATTGAAACACACATGAACGATAATGGAACATTTTGAGGCACGCGATGCTCAACTCGTCTCTGACGAGGAACTGAGGGGCCTAATGAATGAATTGCATAAACATGATAATATGAATGACACAACTACAAACAGTATAAACTCAATGATACACACATGACAATAATGAATTTCATTTGAGGCACGCGTTGTTCAACTCGTCTCCCACGAGGAACTGATGGGCTTAATGAATGAGTTTCATATAATTTGACAAAAGGAAATAAGTAATCACAACAATATAAACAATCTAAGTTTAGGTCATGATGTGGTATGGCACAAGTTTAAATAAATAAGTTAATTATTTTCATAACACATGACACACCCCAAAACGTGTAATTTAAAAGGGGGAGTTGTAAGATTCACTCACAGTGGGTGCGTTCGGTTGATGATGTTGAATGCACGCGAAGTGGTTTTAACCACGAGTGAGATTAACCTAGATAAATCGCATTATGGTTTGATAAGTAAACGGATTTTATTAACCTATTTTAGTAGGATTGTTGGGTGTATTTTTGTGAGTTTGAGGCTATTTTCTAACCTTAAAAATGTTATTTTTAAGTATTTTTAATTGATTTTTAATTAAAATAATTAAATAAAAATAATAAAAAATTTGATTTTTTTCTGACCGTTGACCGTTGACCGGTTCGAATCGGAATATAAGTGCGCTGAGTGAGGCTCGAACCCGAGACCTCCCGTACGCGTGCACGCAGCTCTACCAACTGAGCTACGTGTCTAACCCGTTATATATCTGATTTTAATTATATATATATTAATTATGTTAAACAGAAATCCTTTATTTTTTAAAAACGATTTAAATCAACGAAACGGTGCGCTCCACAGGTCTCGAACCCGGGACCTGTGGCTTAAACTAACACACAGTCCACCGCTGGACTGTGTGTGCAACTTGTTAACTTGACAAACACAAATTAGTTATTTCCTTTTCTGTCTTAATAAAAAAAGAATAGATAATTGTCCGAGTCGGTGCAGTAGCCCGGACTCGAACTCGTGACCTGTGATATAAACATACACACAGTCCACCGCTGGACTGTGTGTCTAACTTGGTTATTGTTCCGGTTATTAATATACTAACATATACCAGTATGACTCCGGTTCGGTTAATCAAAAAAATCATTTTTATTAAGGCGACGTGTGTGAAACAGGATTCGAACTCGAGACGTTTGTATGTTTAATGTGCACACAGTCCACCGCTGGACTGTGTGTCTAACCCGAGTAATTTCTTGATTTTAATTATACTTATGTGTTACAGTTAAATCGTCTTCTTCGCTGAGATATAACCAGAGATAATGTCTGACTGGTTCGAGTTTTATTCAGGTTTCTTTAGCGTCTTACAGTTCATTACGGTGAGATATGAGTGAAAAGAAAATGAAATTAGGCGAAGAGGTATACCGACTGTCTTCCTCTGTTTTCCGGCAGAACTCCGGCGACAGCAATAGGCTCCGGCGACGAGTGTCTTGCAGCAGCGAGTCTCAAGAAAGCTTGAAAAAGGTATGGGTGACTTCGGTATAAGTTCAAAGGGTTTAGTAAGGCTCAGAAATGGGGAAACCGGTTTTCCGGCGACAAACAGAAAGATTCCGGCGAGTGGATTTTCGACGAGAAAAGGTGTGGTTTTGAGCGAAAAGGTTTGCAGTGGGTTTTGGGTGAATTTATAGGGCAAATCGTCGAAGAACTTGGTCTGATTTCCGACTGTATTCATCGGTTATAAAAACTCCGGCGGTTATAGAAGGTGTCGCGGACTCAAACGTCGGTTATAACCGATGTCTTAGTAATTGTTTACGTTATAACGGAAGGATTCGTTAAATACTCGCGAGATTGCCGGATTTCCGACGACTGAACTTTGGGCGCCAGTTTTGAATTCGGAAAGTCAAGATATGAATTAAATGATCTCAACACTTAACAAATAACATCAGTGGAGCAGTGGTTTGTGTGTTGTGTGCTAAGACATTTGTTGAACCGGTACTGACCCGGGATCGAAACCCGGCAGAACCAATATATTTTTATTTTGCGTTTTTTAACAGTTTTTCAAAAACTAATTATATATTCCCGTATAATAATTGATTATGTATCGTTTAAAATTATTTTGGGCATTTAATTCGCAACGAAAATTTTAACTGACTGTTCGGTTGATAAACGGAGCGGGTTTGGTAAATCCGTTTTTTACGGATGTTACAGTATCCCCTGCTTTTTAGAAATTTCGTCCTGAAATTTAAATTGTGATATATTTGACTAAAAGAATGATGGTGTTTAGTTTGTCAGTTACTTGCTTTAGAAAAAGTAAGGGTTTAAGTTTTTTGTTCGAGGCGGTAACGTTCCTTGTAAGGGTTAAGTACCCTATTCAGGAATCGCTTTTTGTTGCCTACTGTATAAGTATTGATAAGCAGAATTGATTTGCTAAAAATGATATCATGCATAAGAGTTTGGATACGTTTGGAAAAGTATGGTTATATCCTAAAGACCAAACTTCTAACACTACAACCTACATGGAAACATAAATAAAACACAACAGCTGATATTTGAACATAATTAAACACAATAGCTAATATTTGAACATAAATAAGCACAACAGCTAATATTTGAATCCACATTCTGATAGCATATATGTTTGAATGGTGGAAGTTCCTCTCTCGTTTGTTATGATGGAGAGATTAGTTTATGTAGAAATGGAACACAATCAAATCTCTTTAAATAGCAAGATGATATAAATGTAACACAAATTCCAACCAAGGCAATACTAAATCCTACATGGAACTTCTCATAACCGCCTGATAATGCCTCTGATCCTTTGGCAAGAATACTTATATATAGGAAGTACCAGCGGCGTATCCACCATATTCTTGCCAAATTTTCATTAGTTTTATCCACAAGTTATGATTAGTTACCAAGAAACTAATAAATCCTACATAGAACTTCTCGTAACCGTCCGATAATGCCGCTGATCCTTTGACAAGAATACTTATATATAGGAAGTACCAGCGGCGTATCCACCATATTCTTGTCAAATTTTCATTGGTTTTATCAGTGAATTATGATTAGTCCTATAACTCTACAACCAATACAACAATCATAAAATACTGAAATGAAATATATCTGTGCGATCAAGGCTCAATCAAACGGAGCCGATCGTATTGCATGTACTAAAAATGAAATGTCTGTGCGCTCAAGGCTCAATCAAACGGAGCCGAACGTATTGAATGTACTGAAAATGAAATTGCCTGTGTGCTCAAGGCTCAATCAAACGGAGCCGAGCGTATTGCATGTACTGAAAATGAATAACTTAACCACACAATGTAACATCCGTCAAAAACGGATTTACCAAACCCGCTCCGTTTATCAACCGAACAGTCAGTCAAAAATTTCGTTGCGAATTAAATGCCCAAAATATTTTTAAACGATACATAATCGATTATTATACGGGAATATATATTTAGTTTTTGAAAAACTGTTGAAAATCGCAAAATAAAAATAAAAGTCCTCTGCCGGGTTTCGAACCCGGGTCAGCACCGGTTCAACAACAAGCCTTATCGCACAACACACAAACCACTGCGCCACTGATATTACTTGTTAAATATTAGAATCATTAAATTGATATCATGACGTTACGAATTCAAAACCGGCGCCCAATAGTTCAGTCGTCGGAAATCCCGGAAATCTCGCGAGTCTTAACGACAACTTACGTTATAACGTAAACCATTACTAAGATATCGGTTATAACCGACGTCTGAGTCCGCGACCAAAATTATAACCGCCGGAGAAATTTAAATCAATGAATCCAGTTGGAAATCGGGCCAAATGCATCGACGATTTGCCCTATAAAAACCACCTCGAACCTCTGCAAACACTTTCGCTCAAAACCACACCCTTTCTCGGCGAAAACTCTCTCGCCGGAATTTTTCTGTTCGTCGCCGGAAAACCGGTTTCCTCATTTCTGAACCTTACTGAGCCCCCTGAGCTTATACCGAAGTCACCCACATATTTTGTAAGCTTTCTGAAGTTTCTCTGCTACAAGACACTCGTCGCCGGAAGGAATCGCTGTCGCCGGAGTTCTGCCGGAAAACAGAGGAAAACTAGTCGGTATACCTCACGCTTATTTTCCTTTCTTTCTATCTTATCAGTAATTAACCTAAAACGCTAAAGAAACCTGAATAAAAACTCGAACCAGTCAGACATTATATCTGGTTATAACCTGATGAAGAAGACGATGTATCCGGATCATATAAGTATAATATAAATCAAGAAATTACTCGGGTTAGACACACAGTCCAGCGGTGGACTGTGTGCACGTTAAACATACAAACGTCTCGAGTTCGAATCCTGCTTCACACACGTCGCCTTAATAAAAATGATTTTTTTTATTAACCGAACCGGAGTCATACTGGTATATGTTAAGTATATTAATAACCGGAATAATAACCAAGTTAGACACACAGTCCAGCGGTGGACTGTGTGTATGTTTATATCACAGGTCACGCGTTCGAGTCCGGGCTACTGCACCGACTCGGACAATTATCTATTCTTTTTAAATAAAGTCAGAAATGAAAACAAATAATTTGTATTTAAGTATAATAAAAATTGGATTATATAACATGTTAAACACACAGTCCAGCGGTGGACTGTGTGTTAGTTTAAGCCACAGGTCCCGGGTTCGAGACCTGTGGAGCGCACCGTTTCGTTGATTAAACTGTTTTTAAAATAAAATGATTTTCGGTTTAAACTAATTAATATATATATATATAATTAAAATCAGATATATAACGGGTTAGACACGTAGCTCAGTTGGTAGAGCTGCGTGCACGCGTACGGGAGGTCTCGGGTTCGAGCCTCACTCAGCGCACCTATATTCCGAATCGAACCGGTCAACGGTCAGGTCAACGGTCAACGGTCAGAGAAAAAAAAAATCAAATTTTTTTATTATTTTTATTTAATTATTTTAATTAAAAATCAATTAAAAATACTTAAAAATAACATTTTTAAGGTTAGAAAATAGCCTTAAACTCACAAAAATACACCCAACAATCCTACTAAAATAGATTAATGAAATCCGTTTACTTACCAAACCATAATGCGATTATCTAGGTTAAATCTCACTCGTGGTTAAAACCACTTCACGTGCATTCAACATCATCAACCGAACGCACCCACTGTGAGTGAATCTTACAACTTCCCCTTTTAAATTACACGTTTTGGGGTGTGTCATGTGTTATGAAAATAATTAACTTATTTATTTAAACTTGTGCCATACCACATCATGACCTAAACTTAGATTGTTTATATTGTTGTGATTTACTTATTTTCTTTTGTCAAATTATATGAAACTCATTCATTAAGCCCATCAGTTCCTCGTGGAAGACGAGTTGAACAACGCGTGCCTCAAATCAAATTCATTATTGTTCATGTGTGTATCATTGAGTTTATATTGTTTGTAGTTGTGTTATTCATATTATCATGTTTATGCAATTCATTCATTAGGCCCCTAGTTCCTCGTGAGAGACGAGTTGAGCATCGCGTGCCTCTAAATGTTCCATTATTGTTCATGTGTGTTCCATTTAATATCTTATGATTGTTGATTAAGTTTACATCTATTTTTACTCATGTTTGGTTGTGCACATATTTCATAATCAATTTAAATAAATTTGTTCAAATGTTTTCCATAGGATTCACTCGCCAACATTATGTTGATCCAAAAACCCTTTTACACATGATACAGGTGAACAGGTTGAAGCAAGGAAAACATAGGATATGCCTTAGAAGAGAACAAAGAAGTTTAGATTGTTAGTTAGAACATGATGTAACATTTATTGTAAATTTCCATTTAATTTGTATTAATGAATATGAAACGCATAATAAATGTCATGAGCTTTGATGATAACCCAATCATGCCCCGATCACCTTTTCCGCTGCGGGTCGGGGTGTGACACACAAACAGCCTATGCATGGAACCTCTCATAACCGCCTGATAATGCCTCCGATCATTTGACAAGAATACTTATATATAGGAAGTACCAGCGGCGTATCCACCATATTCTTGTCAAATTCTCATTGACTTTATCCGCAAGTTATGATTAGTTCTATGCGACTCTACAACAAACACAACAACCACAAGATACTGATAATGAAATTGTCTGTGCGCTCAAGGCTCAATCAAACGGAGCCGAACGTATTGCATGTACTGAAAATGAAATTGTATGTGCGCTCAAGGCTCAATCAAACGGAGCCAAACGTATTGAATGTACTGAAATTGAACAACTTAATCTAAACAACAATCATACAAACAGCCTATGCATGGAACCTCTCATAACCGCCTGATAATGCCTCCGATCATTTGACAAGAATACTTATATATAGGAAGTACCAGCGGCATATCCACCATATTCTTGTCAAATTCTCATTGACTTTATCCGCAAGTTATGATTAGTTCTATGCGACTCTACAACAAACACCACAACCACAAGATACTGATAATGAAAATGTATGTGCGCTCAAGGCTCAATCAAACGGAGCCGAACGTATTGCATGAACTGGAAATGTAAATTGAACTGTGCGCTCAAGGCTCAATCAAACGGAGCCGAGCGTATTGCATGTATTGAAATGTAAAATGAAATGACTGATCAAGGCTCAATCAAACGGAGCCGATCGTGCGGGCACGCCAAGATCAACCGCATAATAAAATGGGGATCAAGCTCAACCTCGATGGATGGGGAGCTGCGGCCTCGGCAAATGCATATACTGAAAACAATATATAATATATAATATACAATAATTACTCTAACAGTCTACACATGGAACCTCTCATAACCGCCAGATAATGCTTCTGATCCTTTGACAAGAATACTTATATATAGGAAGTACCAGCGGCGTATCCACCGTATTCTCGTCAAAGTTTCATTGGCTTTATCCTTAAGTTATGTTTGGTTCTATGTGATAAAGAAAAACATAAAACTAAACGATAGGAGTTGAATCTGGATCTTCGGCGAAGAGGACTAGTTGGGTATCTTCATTTGGGCCGTCATTATCTTTGACAGGATTGGCGTTGATATTGAAGACTCTTCCTCTTGCTGGTGGCATAGTGGTTGGGTTTTCTTGGTTTACTTGGTTAACTGGGTTTGATTGGGCTTGAGTTTTGATGACGTTAACCAATTGAGGGCATGTGTTTCTAAAGTGGGTAGGGTCGCCACAATTGAAACAAGCTCGAGCATATGGGAACACGGGGTATTGGGGTTGTTGATAGGTTTGGTTTATGGTTTGAGTAGGGGAAAAGGTTTGGTTTTGAAAGGTGCGACAAACCTTGCTCAAATGACCATAGCGTCCACAAGTTGTACATAGCCGACAAGGTAAGGTAAGGGGATGATGATAAAAACAGTTGTTGCATCGAGGGTGAGGTCCAAGATATGGTTTCTTATTTGGGTGAGTTGAGTTGGGTGCCACTTAGGTGATTGGGATAGCTTGGATGGGTATGGCGTGTAAAATTGGTTGATTTCGTTGGGTAGCAGCGAAAAGTTGCCCGTCTCTTCTTCTCTTAGGATTGGGTTGAGAAGGGGATTCGGTTTGGGTGGAGTCGGAGGTTTCAGTCGATTCTTTATCCTTCTTCTTCTCCTCCTTGAAGTCTTTGTTTCGGATTCGATTCTCGGTGAGCTCTGTTGCTAGCTCCATTGCTGCTTCCAAAGTTGCAGGCTTGGTACTTATTACAGGGTCTTGAATCTTTGACGGAAGACCACGAATGTAGTGCTCGATCAAACGGTAGAGGGGAGTGAACATGTTGGGAACCATTTGATGTAACTCGAGGAATCTTTTGTTGTAAGTGGTGTGGTCTCCTTCCATTTGCTTTAACGAATAAAATTCATCTTCTAATTTCTTGATTTCGCTCCTTGGGCAAAAACGTCTGGTCATGATTTCCTTCAATTCGTTCCAAGTTAAGGTCATAGCATCGTCGACGCCTCGTTTGGCCTTCTCTGTATTCCACCAAGTAAGTGCTATCCCATATAGTCGACCGGTAGCATAACGCACTTTGCGATCATCAGGGCAATCGCAATTTAGAAAAGTATTCTCCATTTCTTCAAACCAATGGAGGAGAGCGGTGACGCCTTCAGTCCCTTTGTATTTCGGAGGGTCACATGATTTGAAGTGCTTGTAGGTGCATTTAGTGGTATTTGGGGGAGAGTTGATAATGTTTTGGTTTTCTTGATTGACAGGATTAGCGGTAAGTGCTTGTTGAACTTGGATTACAATGTTGGGTATTACGGCAGCCATTTGTTGAGCGATTAAGGTAGCCATGCGCTCGCTGGCTTTTCTTGCTCTCGTCTTCCTACGGGCGTGGTTAGAAGACATCTACAAGGAATACATGACAAGAGTATGAGTTGGATGCTTTTGGGATCATGGGTCGCATTCAGGAATGAACATTCATAAAATAATTATAAATAAATAAATCTACTACATCCATAGGATGTCTTGGGTTTTGCTCGCTGTTAGGCCCTACATGCCGCCATACTTTACCTGTGTAATCATGTGGGCCCCCATGAATACCGGTTTTTCATATGGTTCGCACGGGTTTGCCAGGTTGCGTACACAAAACCCAGAGAAAATCGAGAAATATGTATACAACGTGTGATATTCGGAATGTGTCCAGGTGTAGACACGGTGACACCTCAAAGTAGGGTTAGTTCGAACGACGTTTGGTGTGGCATGCTTTGGCCTAATAGGTCCTTGGTACTCTCATCGTTAGTCCCCAGGTAGGCAAACTGGTCCGTTATATTGGATTTATACGAATGCCAGCCTAGACAGGACGTTCCGACTACCGGTACTTGTACCCTTCCAGTTACTACATGCCCGTCGCAGAACTTACTTTGATGAGATTTGAAAATTGCACAAAATCTTTGGATAATGAGAGTATGAAAATAAATTGAATACATGAACATCGATATATGTATAATGAATATGTATATAAGCATGTATGTTTGACTGTAAATGTAAACAAATATGAAACAAATAAATATCACAAGGTTGTATGTAACCACCTAATCAATTAAAATTTAGGCAGACTATAGTATAGGCTCTAAGGGTCTAATAACCTATCCTATATCCCTATAGTCATGGCTCTGATACCAATCTGTCACACCCCGACCCGCAGCGGAAAAGGTGATCGGGGCATGATTGGGTTATCATCAAAGCTCATGACATTTATTATGCGTTTCATATTCATTAATACAATTTAATGGAAATTTACAATAAATGTTACAACATGTTCTAACTATCAATCTTAACTTCTTTGTTCTCTTCTAAGGCATATCCTATGTTTTCCTTGCTTCAACCTGTTCACCTGTATCATGTGTAAAAGGGTTTTTGGATCAACATAATGTTGGCGAGTGAATCCTATGGAAAACATTTGAACAAATTTATTTAAATTGATTATGAAATATGTGCACAACCAAACATGAGTAAAAATAGATGTAAACTTAATCAACAATCATAAGATATTAATTGAAACACACATGAACGATAATGGAACATTTTGAGGCACGCGATGCTCAACTCGTCTCTCACGAGGAACTGAGGGGCCTAATGAATGAATTGCATAAACATGATAATATGAATGACACAACTACAAACAATATAAACTCAATGATACACACATGAACAATAATGAATTTGATTTGAGGCACGCGTTGTTCAACTCGTCTCCCACGAGGAACTGATGGGCTTAATGAATGAGTTTCATATAATTTGACAAAAGGAAATAAGTAATCACAACAATATAAACAATCTAAGTTTAGGTCATGATGTGGTATGGCACAAGTTTAAATAAATAAGTTAATTATTTTCATAACACATGACACACCCCAAAACGTGTAATTTAAAAGGGGGAGTTGTAAGATTCACTCACAGTGGGTGCGTTCGGTTGATGATGTTGAATGCACGCGAAGTGGTTTTAACCACGAGTGAGATTAACCTAGATAAATCGCATTATGGTTTGGTAAGTAAATGGATTTTATTAACCTATTTTAGTAGGATTGTTGGGTGTATTTTTGTGAGTTTGAGGCTATTTTCTAACCTTAAAAATGTTATTTTTAAGTATTTTTAATTGATTTTTAATTAAAATAATTAAATAAAAATAATAAAAAAATTTGATTTTTTTCTGACCGTTGACCGTTGACTGACCGTTGACCGGTTCGAATCGGAATATAAGTGCGCTGAGTGAGGCTCGAACCCGAGACCTCCCGTACGCGTGCACGCAGCTCTACCAACTGAGCTACGTGTCTAACCCGTTATATATCTGATTTTAATTATATATATATATTAATTATGTTAAACAGAAATCCTTTATTTTTTAAAAACGATTTAAATCAACGAAACGGTGCGCTCCACAGGTCTCGAACCCGGGACCTGTGGCTTAAACTAACACACAGTCCACCGCTGGACTGTGTATGCAACTTGTTAACTTGACTGATTTTTATTATACTTAAACACAAATTAGTTATTTCCTTTTCTGTCTTAATAAAAAAAGAATAGATAATTGTGCGAGTCGGTGCAGTAGCCCGGACTCGAACTCGTGACCTGTGATATAAACATACACACAGTCCACCGCTGGACTGTGTGTCTAACTTGGTTATTATTCCGGTTATTAATATACTTAACATATACCAGTATGACTCCGGTTCGGTTAATCAAAAAAATCATTTTTATTAAGGCGACGTGTGTGAAACAGGATTCGAACTCGAGACGTTTGTATGTTTAATGTGCACACAGTCCACCGCTGGACTGTGTGTCTAACCCGAGTAATTTCTTGATTTTAATTATACTTATGTGTTACAGTTGAATCGTCTTCTTCGCTGAGATATAACCAGAGATAATGTCTGACTAGTTCGAGTTTTATTCAGGTTTCTTTAGCGTCTTACAGTTCATTACGGTGAGATATGAGTGAAAAGAAAAAGAAATTAGGCGAAGAGGTATACCGACTGTCTTCCTCTGTTTTCCGGCAGAACTCCGGCGACGAGTGTCTTGCAGCAGCGAGTCTCCAGAAAGCTTGAAAAAGGTATGGGTGACTTTCGGTATAAGTTCAAAGGGTTTAGTAAGGCTCAGAAATGGGGAAACCGGTTTTCCGACGACAAACAGGAAGATTCCGGCGAGTGGATTTTCGACGAGAAAAGGTGTGGTTTTGAGTGAAAAGGTTTGCAGTGGGTTTTGGGTGAATTTATAGGGCAAATCGTCGAAGAACTTGGTCTGATTTCCGACTGTATTCATCGGTTATAAAAACTCCGGCGGTTATAGAAGGTGTCGCGGACTCAAACATCGGTTATAACCGATGTCTTAGTAATTGTTTACGTTATAACGGAAGGATTCGTTAAATACTCGCGAGATTGCCGGGATTTCCGACGACTGAACTTTGGGCGCCGGTTTTGAATTTGGAAAGTCAAGATATGAATTAAATGATCTCAACACTTAACAAATAACATCAGTGGCGCAGTGGTTTTTGTGTTGTGTGCTAAGACGTTTGTTGAACCGGTACTGACCCAGGTTCGAAACCCGGCAGAACCAATATATTTTTATTTTGCATTTTTTAACAGTTTTTCAAAAACTAATTATATATTCCCGTATAATAATTGATTATGTATCGTCTAAAATTATTTTGGGCATTTAATTCGCAACGAAAATTTTAACTGACTGTTCGGTTGATAAACGGAGCGGGTTTGGTAAATCGTTTTTGACGGATGTTACAAAGCCTATGCCATAACCCTCCAACTCAACCATAACTGCATCCTTTAGGGGGCCTACGACAAGGTCCCTACGAAGCATGCGCACCAAGCTGTTGCCAACACCACCGAATCACCTACCCCTCCAGCCAAAAAGCCCTACAACAAAAACAAGAAGTGGAAGGATTCTTCTCAAAACTTTAACATTTGTAAAAAATCGGGTCTCCAAAACCCGCTCCGTTTTGTAATCAAGTAGCAAGTTATAAAAGTTGCATTAAATATTTATGATTATTTTGAGTTAAAACGATACATAATTAATAAATAAACTAAACTATAAAAATTACATTTGATAAAAAATTAAAATAAAATAAATAAAAAATATTTGAAGCTGCCGGGACTCGAACCCAGGTCAGCCAAGACTCTTCAACAACTTAACACTCACTCCCTAAACCACTCCGCCACATTGGTGTTTTCTGCTAACTCTAGGAACACAAATGAATTTTATACACAAAATCAGTAAAACCGATGGCGCCATCTGAGAAACGGTAATCGGCAAATCAATCGTCTAATCGTTGTTTAATTCGCATATCAGCTTATAACCGATGTATAACGGTTTCTAATCAAGCTGAAATTGATTGAACTTAAAGTTTCATCATTTTCGGTTTTTGAAACCGAAAGGTCATCAAAGTTCTGAATAACTCAAGCTTCAGACCATTCTCGCGATTCAGAGCTATCATATCAATACTCCATTTCAATTTCGTCGCATTTTCGGACCACCAGATCATCTGAATCAGCTCGCCGGAAAAAATTCTGCAAGTCACCGGAAAACCGGGACTCACATCCACACGGTATTTCCTCCGACTCTTTCTGTTTAAATCATGTGATTAATCAGTCTCTAACACAACTCCTCCATCAGAATCGATCCTAGTCAACGTTTATCGAAAATCTTATCTTCGCCGGAAAACCTCTGGAATTGCCGGAAACTCGTTAATTACCGGTATGCACATTCCGACGTACTGATAATCAATACTCACCAGTTCAATTTCATATCTAATCCCTTAAGCCTGTTGATAGATTCTCTCAGCCGAATGTTCAAAAACAGAGCCGACAAGTTTCGCCGGACTCTCTGAAGAAGACAACCTGTTCGGTATCTTCTTTCACCAAACTGTTCGGTTTAATGCATTCAAACTAGACATCATGTTTATTAACTAATTTAATCACGAATCGGATTGTTGATTGATGTCTGCGTTCTAATGAAGAAGACGAGTTCAGTAATGACTTAAGATTAATTAAAATCGGAAGTTTAAACGGGTTAGACACACAGTCCAGCGGTGGACTGTGTGCAAACAAAAACTATACACGTCCCCAAGTTCGATCCCTGCTACACGCACACTTTGTGGAATAAAATGCCTTTTTTTGATCAAGAACTAAACCGGGTTAAATCAGATAGTTGTTAAGTATAATAAAAACCGAGATAATAACCGGGTTAGACACACAGTCCAGCGGTGGACTGTGTGCAACATGAACTACACGTCGCGCGTTCGAAACTCGTCACGAGCACCGGTCCGATTGAATTAAAATGTTTTTGCAAATAAAGGAAATTCAGTTTAATCGAATAAGTGTATAAATATAATTAAACACGAGATTATTTCGGGTTAGACACGTAGCTCAGTTGGTAGAGCTGCGTGCACGCGAACGGGAGGTCGCCGGTTCGAATCCCACCCGGCGCAGATTTATTCGCTGACCGAACCGGTCAACGGTCAACGTCAACGCTAAAAAATAATATTTTTTTATATTTTTATTTATTTAATTTAATTTAAAAATCAATTAAAATACTTAAAAATAACATTTTTAAATATAGAAAATAGCCATAAACTCACAAAAATATATCTAAAAATTTCACTAAAATCCTTAATAAAATCCATCCATTTAATATATTTTTCCATTATTATTTAGGTTACTATTCCTCGTCGACCCGCTCATCTAAATCGTGCGCATCTCACCATCTCCAATCCAACGCACCCAATGTGAGTGAATCTTACAAATTCCCCGTTTTAATCACGTTTTTGGGGTGTATCATGTGTCTTTGTTTATATACATATTATAACTAAACCATTGTGCATACATCATATCATGAACATGTGTATTTAGTTTGTTGCTGTTAAGTAGATATTATTGGATGCAATTTATTATTTCAGTACATGCAATTTCAGAGGCCGCCGCTCCCCATTTATGAGCGTTGAGCATGTTCCCCATTTTATTATGCGGTTGAACCTGGCGTGCCCACATACGATCGGCTCCGTTTGATTGAGCCTTGATCGCACAGTTCATTTTACATTTTCAGTACATGCAATACGATCGGCTCCGTTTGATTGAGCCTTGATCGCACAGTTCATTTTACATTTTCAGTACATGCAATACGATCGGCTCCGTTTGATTGAGCCTTGATCGCACAGTTCATTTATGTTAGTTATCGTATGATATTGGTATGTTCATGCATGCTATCAAGTGTTATTGTATGTTATAATTGTAACTGCTATTTGCCAATGCTTGATTACTTACATTTGCTCATTTATGATTATGCACAATATTTCGTTGATAAACTAACCATAAAATCATTATCAAATGTTTATCTAATAAGGTTCACTCGCCAACTTATGTTGACCCAAAAACTCCCATTTTACACATGATACAGGTGAACCAGCAGCAGCTAGGAACACATAGGACCTGGATTAGAAGAATAAAACGATTTAGTATTGGGATTGTTATGTTTGGTTATTTCCTTTGTATTGAATGAACATGTTTGGATATTTGAAAATGTAACTTTGACTTTATTAATTATGAAACATAATAGTAAATGTCATGTGCTTTGGTAAAACCCAATTATACCCCGACTCTTATTTCCGCTGCGGGTCGGGGTGTGACAGATCTGGTATCAGAGCCATGACTATAGGGATATAGGATAGGTTATTAGACCCTTAGAGCCTATACTATAGTCGATTAGAAACTTATAAGAATTTTGTGTGTTATATGCCAAATTTCATGATGTTTATATGTTTTATGTTAAATGTTACATTTGATATTGTGCAAGCATGTTCATAAGTATGTATTATCATATAATGCCTATCATGAAATCGTATGCTCATAACATATCACATCCATGAAAGCACACACCACATCATGATTGTTTTTACAATGATTTTCGTGTTTTCAAATCTCATCAAAGTGAGTTCTCATGACGGGCATGTAGTAACTGGAAGGGTACCAGTACCAGTAGTCGGAACGTCCTGTCTAGGCTGGCATTCGTATAAATCCAAAATAAAGGACCAGTTTGCCTACCTGGGGACTAACGATGAGAGTACGAAGTACCTATTAGGCCAAAGCATGCTATACCAAACGTCGTGTGAGCTAATCCCACTTAGAGTTGTCATTGTGTCTACACCTGGACACGTTCCGACCAAACATCTCATGAACATATTTTGTGGTTTGCATTCGGGGGATGAGAGTGTTAAATTGCCAATACTAATGTGAATCCTACCAAGCCAATAGCCATGGGGGCCCACATGACTATATAGGTGAAGGTATGGGGGACATTTGAGGCCCAACATGAGCGAACCCAGGACATCCTATGGATATAGTTGCATTATTGAATTTTATGTTATTTTCATTTTCATAAAGACACATGACACCTAAAAAGACACCATAAACTCACAATCTTCTCATTTTATGATCCTGTAGATGTCGTCTAGACAGCATCGAAGGGGTAAAAGATCGGGAAGGTCTCAGGAACGTTTGGCCACTCATATCGCGAAACAAATGGCCACGATATTGCCTGACATCGTGGTACAAGTACAACAAGCCCTTGCTACAAATCCTACTAACCCTCCTCAACAACAGGACCAGAACATCGACAACCCTCCTACCAACAAGTGCTCTTACAAACATTTTAAGTCCTGTGATCCTCCTAAATTTGAAGGGACCGAGGGTGTCACTGCTCTCCTACATTGGTTCGAGGAGATGGAAAACACCTTCCTAAACTGCGATTGTCCTGAGGATCGCAAGGTTTGTTACGCCACCAGGAGACTACTTGGTGTAGCTCTTACTTGGTGGAATACTGGGAAAGGGAAGAGGGGAACTGAAGATGCGATGGCCTTAACTTGGGAGAAGTTAAGGGAATTCATGACTAGGCGTTTCTGTCCTAGAAGTGAAATTAAGAAGTTGGAGGATGAATTTCATGCCTTAAAGCAAAAGGAGGGTGATCACAGAAACCAAATGGTTCCAAATCTGTTCACACCAACCTATCGTCTGATCGAGCATTATATTCGAGGACTTCCCTCGAAAATCCAAGATTCAGTTCTCAGCGTTTCACCGGTAACACTTGAAGCTGCCATGGAGTTGGCAACTGAACTGACCGAAAACCGCATTCGCAACGGGAAGTTCAAAGAAGAGAAGAAGAAAGCCCCTGTTGAGGGACAAACTTCAAACCACCCCATTCCTTCCTCTAAGTTTGCTAACAAGAGGAAGCGTAGCACCAGTAATTTTGCAGTTACCCAAACCAACACCCCTATTCCTGCTGCACCCATAACCCAAGTCACTCCTTCACCCGCACCATACAGAAGACCCTACACAGGCCCATTACCAAAATGTAACCATTGTCAGTATCACCATTCCCCTGATCATCCTTGCCAATACTGCACCGGCTGCGGTCGCGCAGGGCATACTGTTCAAAACTGCCGTATGCCTCAACGAACAAACCGCCACCAACCTATAACCCAAACCCACCAACAATTAATGGGTCAAGCCCAACAACCTCTACCATTTCCATCCACCCAACATTTAACCCAAACATATTACCAACCCAATTATCCTATGGGCCAACCTATGCGGGCTTGCTTCAATTGCGGCGACCCAAGTCATTTCAGAAACACATGTCCAAGGCTGGTTAATATTATTCATGCTCAGGCCCAAGCCAACCCAGTGAATCAAGCGAACCAAGCTCCTCCACCTGCAAGAGGAAGAGCTTTCAATATTAACGCGAACTAGGCCAGAGCTGACGACAATGTGGTCAACGGTACGTTTCTTATAAATGGTAGATATGCCTCTGTGTTATTTGATACTGGTGCGGATAGAAGTTTTGTGTCATTAGAATTTGAACCCATCTTAAGCAAAAATCAGGATAAGCTCGCGGAATCCATAACGGTAGAAGTTGCAGACGGGAAACCAGTTTCATTAGACTCTATATTACGCAACTGTACACTCACCTTAAACGACCACGAATTCTCAGTCGACCTTATTCCTATGAAGCTGGGAAGTTTCGACATCATAATCGGTATGGATTGGCTCAGTCAACATCAGGCGGAAGTTGTATGTCGTGAAAAATTTATTCGTATTCCTCTTTCAAACGGTCAGACTCTTCGAATCATTGGAGAAACCTCGTCGAAAGGGCTCAGCTTAATGTCTTGTCTTCAAGCTCAAAAATATCTTCGCAAGAATTATGTCGCGTTTTTAGCCCATATCATCAAGAAGGGGACCACAGAGAAGAAACTTGAAGATATTCCTGTAGTAAAAGACTTTCCACAAGTTTTTCCTGACGACATTTCAGGACTTCCTCCAGTTAGAGACGTCGAATTCCGTATTGATCTTATACCTGGTGCTACACCAGTTGCAAAATCTCCATATAGGTTAGCCCCCTCTGAAATGCAAGAGCTAGCCAGTCAATTGCAAGAGTTGACTGACAAGGGATTCATACGTCCTAGCTCGTCACCTTGGGGTGCACCTGTTCTTTTTGTAAAGAAGAAGGATGGATCTTTTCGTATGTGCATCGACTACAGAGAGCTCAACAAGTTAACCATCAAAAATCGCTATCCCTTACCTCGCATTGATGATCTTATTGACCAACAACAAGGTGCCAGCTGCTTTTCGAAAATCGATCTTCGATCTGGCTATCATCAGCTTAGAGTGCATGAAGAAGACGTCCCTAAGACTGCCTTTCGAACTCGTTATGGCCACTATGAATTCATGGTTATGCCGTTTGGATTAACCAACGCACCAGCTGTTTTCATGGACCTAATGAACAGAGTCTGCAAACCTTACCTTGATCGATTTGTTATAGTTTTCATCGACGATATTCTTATTTATTCAAAATCTAAAGCTGATCATGAACGTCATCTTCGACTCGTTCTTGCACTTCTAGAAAAGGAAAAGCTTTATGCCAAGTTCTCTAAATGCGAATTCTGGTTAAAAGAGGTGCAATTCCTCGGGCATGTAGTCAATGACAAAGGAATACATGTTGACCCTTCAAAGATCAAAGCAGTTCAAGAATGGCAAGCTCCACGTACACCAACTGAAGTAAGGTCTTTTCTTGGACTAGCTGGCTATTATCGCGGTTCATTTCAAACTTCTCTCGCATTGATCTGCCACTCACGGCTTTAACCCATAAGGGAAAACCTTTCGTATGGGGACCCAAGCAAGAAGAAGCTTTTCAGACTCTTAAACAAAAACTTTGTGATGCACCAATCCTCACTCTTCCTGAAGGTTGTGATGATTTCGTAGTCTATTGCGACGCGTCAGGGCAAGGATTAGGTTGCGTTCTCATGCAAAGAGGAAAAGTCATAGCTTATGCCTCGAGACAACTTAAGACGCATGAAAAGAACTACACCACTCATGATCTAGAACTTGGAGCCGTTGTATTCGCTCTTAAGATATGGAGACATTATCTCTATGGTACTAAGTGTGAAATATACACTGACCACAAGAGTCTTCAACATATCTTCAATCAAAAAGAGTTAAATATGAGGCAACGAAGATGGGTCGAACTCCTGAATGATTACGACTGTGAAATTAGATACCACCCTGGTAAAGCAAATGTGGTGGCTGATGCTCTTAGTCGAAAGGGTTATGCGAACTCCATTCATATTCTATGTTCGCAAATTATAACCGACATTAAAGATCAAATTCGTGAAGCTCAACACGTTTCAATAACAGAAGAAGATGTACGAAAAGAAATGTCCTGTGGAGCCGAGCTAAAACTTGAAACTAAATCAAACGGTATCCTGTATTACCTAGATCGTATCTGGATTTCTAACCACAACAATCTTCGTGAAACACTTATGAATGAAGCTCACAAAACGCGATATTCTATACACCCAGGAGCCGATAAGATGTATCAAGACCTACGATACACCTATTGGTGGCCTGGAATGAAGAAGGATATTGCCGTTTTCGTTTCCAAGTGTCTCACATGTTCCAAGGTGAAGGCTGAACACCAAAGACCCTCAGGACTTCTAGTCCAACCGGAAATACCTGTATGGAAGTGGGAAAATATAACCATGGATTTCATTACCGGGTTACCTCGCACTTCTGGTGGGTATGACACTATATGGGTGATTATAGACCGACTTACAAAATCAGCTCACTTTATTCCTATTCGAGAAGATTTCAAGAACGAAAAGCTTGCTCGTATTTATATCAACGAAATCGTAAGCCGACATGGGGTACCATTAAGTATTATTTCTGATCGTGATGGTCGTTTCACCTCACGAACATGGCAAGCAGTACAATCCGCTATGGGCACACGATTAGATCTCAGTACCGCCTATCATCCTCAAACTGATGGACAGTCTGAGCGCACCATTCAAACTCTTGAGGATATGCTTAGAGCATGTGTCATAGACTTCAAGGGAAATTGGGACGCCCACCTACCGTTAGTTGAATTTTCGTACAACAACAGCTATCATTCGAGCATCGGCATGGCACCTTTTGAAGCCTTATATGGTCGTAAGTGCCGATCTCCTGTATGTTGGCACGAAATTGGGGAAGCACAAATTACTGGTCCAGAATTGATCCAAGAAACCACAGATAAGATCCATCAAATTCGAAACAATCTTCTAGCGGCTCAAAGTCGTCAAAAGAGTTATGCAGATAAACGACGGAAGCCCTTAGAGTTTAACATTGGTGATCATGTGCTTTTAAAAGTATCACCGTGGAAGGGAGTAGTTCGTTTTGGTCAAAAGGGGAAGCTAGCACCACGTTACGTAGGACCTTTCAAGATACTCGAAAGAGTAGGTCCTGTAGCATACAAGCTTGACCTACCGGAAGAACTCAACAGGATTCATCCCACATTCCACGTGACGAACTTGAAGAAGTGCCTCGCTGATGAGAATCTCCATATTCCGCTGGAAGATATTCAGATTGATGAATCCATGCATTTTATTGAAAGACCAGTGGAGATCATGGACTACGGGGAGAAGCGTCTTCGACGAAGTCGCATTCCAATTGTTAGGGTACGTTGGGAGTCGAAACGGGGACCTGAGTTTACTTGGGAACGTGAAGACTCAATGCGTGAAAAATACCCGCATCTTTTTCCTACTACTTCAACTACTTAAATTTTGGGACGAAATTCCTAAAAGTAGGGGATACTGTAACATTTGTAAAAAATCGGGTCTCCAAAACCCGCTCCGTTTTGTAATCAAGTACCAAGTTATAAAAGTTGCATTAAATATTTATGATTATTTTGAGTTAAAACGATACATAATTAATAAATAAACTAAACTATAAAAATTACATTTGATAAAAAGTTAAAATAAAATAAATAAAAAATATTTGAAGCTGCCGGGACTCGAACCCGGGTCAGCCAAGACTCTTCAACAACTTAACACTCACTCCCTAAACCACTCCGCCACATTGTGTTTTCTGCTAACTCTAGGAACACAAATGAATTTTATACACAAAATCAGTAAAACCGATGGCGCCATCTGAGAAACGGTAATCGGCAAATCAATCGTCTAATCGTTGTTTAATTCGCATATCAGCTTATAACCGATGTATAACGGTTTCTAATCAAGCTGAAATTGATTGAACTTAAAGTTTCATCATTTTCGGTTTTTGAAACCGAAAGGTCATCAAAGTTCTGAATAACTCAAGCTTCAGACCATTCTCGCGATTCAGAGCTATCATATCAATACTCCATTTCAATTTCGTCGCATTTTCGGACCACCAGATCATCTGAAGCAGCTCGCCGGAAAAAATTCTGCAAGTCACCGGAAAACCGGGACTCACATCCACACGGTATTTCCTCCGACTCTTTCTGTTTAAATCATGTGATTAATCAGTCTCTAACACAACTCCTCCATCAGAATCGATCCTAGTCAACGTTTATCGAAAATCTTATCTTCGCCGGAAAACCTCTGGAATTGCCGGAAACTCGTTAATTACCGGTATGCACATTCCAACGTACTGATAATCAATACTCACCAGTTCAATTTCATATCTAATCCCTTAAGCCTGTTGATAGATTCTCTCAGCCGAAGGTTCAAAAACAGAGCCGACAAGTTTCGCCGGACTCTCTGAAGAAGACAACCTGTTCGGTATCTTCTTTCACCAAACTGTTCGGTTTAATGCATTCAAACTAGACATCATGTTTATTAACTAATTTAACCACGAATCGGATTGTTGATTGATGTCTGCGTTCGTAATGAAGAAGACGAGTTCAGTAATGACTTAAGATTAATTAAACTCGGAAGTTTAAACGGGTTAGACACACAGTCCAGCGGTGGACTGTGTGCAAACAAAAACTATACACGTCCCGAGTTCGATCCCTGCTACACGCACACTTTGTGGAATAAAATGCATTTTTTTGATCAAGAACTAAACCGGGTTAAATCAGATAGTTGTTAAGTATAATAAAAACCGAGATAATAACCGGGTTAGACACACAGTCCAGCGGTGGACTGTGTGCAACATGAACTACACGTCGCGCGTTCGAAACTCGTCACGAGCACCGGTCCGATTGAATTAAAATGTTTTTGCAAATAAAGGAAATTCAGTTTAATCGAATAAGTTATAAATATAATTAAACACGAGATTATTTCGGGTTAGACACGTAGCTCAGTTGGTAGAGCTGCGTGCACGCGAACGGGAGGTCGCCGGTTCGAATCCCACCCGGCGCAGATTTATTCGCTGACCGAACCGGTCAACGGTCACGTCAACGCTAAAAAAATAATATTTTTTTTATATTTTTATTTATTTAATTTAATTTAAAAATCAATTAAAAATACTTAAAAATAACATTTTTAAAGATAGAAAATAGCCATAAACTCACAAAAATATATCTAAAAATTTCATTAAAATCCTTAATAAAATCCATCCATTTAATATATTTTTCCATTATTATTTAGGTTAGTATTCCTCGTCGATCCGCTCATCTAAATCGTGCGCATCTCACCATCTCCAATCCAACGCACCCAATGTGAGTGAATCTTACAAATTCCCCGTTTTAATCACGTTTTTGGGGTGTATCATGTGTCTTTGTTTATATACATATTATAACTAAACCATTGTGCATACATCATATCATGAACATGTGTATTTAGTTTGTTGCTGTTAAGTAGATATTATTGGATGCAATTTATTATTTCAGTACATGCAATTTCAGAGGCGCCGCTCCCCATTTATGAGCGTTGAGCATGTTCCCCTTTTATTATGCGGTTGAACCTGGCGTGCCCACATACGATCGGCTCCGTTTGATTGAGCCTTGATCGCACAGTTCATTTTACATTTTCAGTACATGCAATACGATCGGCTCCGTTTGATTGAGCCTTGATTGCACAGTTCATTTTACATTTTCAGTACATGCAATACGATCGGCTCCGTTTGATTGAGCCTTGATCGCACAGTTCATTTATGTTAGTTATCGTATGATATTGGTATGTTCATGCATGCTATCAAGTGTTATTGTATGTTATAATTGTAACTGCTATTTGCCAATGCTTGATTACTTACATTTGCTCATTTATGATTATGCACAATATTTCGTTGATAAACTAACCATAAAATCATTATCAAATGTTTATCTAATAAGGTTCACTCGCCAACTTATGTTGACCCAAAAACTCCCATTTTACACATGATACAGGTGAACCAGCAGCAGCTAGGAACACATAGGACCTGGATTAGAAGAATAAAACGATTTAGTATTGGGATTGTTATGTTTGGTTATTTCCTTTGTATTGAATGAACATGTTTGGATATTTGAAAATGTAACTTTGACTTTATTAATTATGAAACATAATAGTAAATGTCATGTGCTTTGGTGATAACCCAATTATGCCCCGACTCTTATTTCCGCTGCGGGTCGCGGTGTGACAAAAACAATGCGGTCGTCACTCCGCCTAACCCTGCACCCCTAAATGCCATCGCCACTACCCAAAACAGCAACCAACCCGCACGTGGTTACACTGGCCCTCATCCTCAGTGTACCACTTGTAACTACCATCACCCTGTTGGCACCTCATGTCGAAAATGTGCCAACTGTAAAAGGTTGGGACACCTCTCCAACTTTTGTCGCCTACCCCAGAGCCAGCAAACCCCAGCCCTGTTACCCTATCCTAACCCTAACCCGAACCCAAACCGCCAAGCTCAAGCGACTCCTGCTCGAACTTGTTACAATTGTGGCGATCCTAACCATTTCGCCAACGTTTGCCCGAAACGCACCAACAACCAGCAGCAACAACAAACCGAACCTGCGAAAGGACGAGCTTTCGTTCTCACCTCAGCTCAAGCCCAAAGTTCGAATGATGTCATCACTGGTACGTTCCTTGTGAACCATATCTATGCTACTTGTCTGTTTGATACTGGCGCGGATAGAAGTTTTGTATCCGTTGAATTTGAACCCTTGCTTAAGTGCGAACGAACTAAAATGCCTAATCCTTTTGCTGTCGAAGTCGCTAATGGTAAGACCATTTCCGTTGACTCTTTTCTTTCTGGTTGCTCCCTAATCTTAAACGATCATAAGTTTTCCATCGACCTCATACCTATGCAAATGGGTAGCTTTGACTTCATAGTAAGCGAGTTTGTACTGAAGTCGTTTGTTCTGAGAAATTCATTCGTCTTCCCCTACCCACAAGGTGACTCTTTACACGTCTATGGTAAGAAACCTTCTAAGGGTCTCAAGCTTATGTCGTGCATCAAAGCGAACAAGTACTTGCGTAAGGAGTACTTTGCCTTTCTCGCCCACATTGTGGAAAAGAAAGACAAAGGTCCTAGCATAAGTGATGTTCCTGTCGTTTGTGAGTTTGCTTCTGTTTTCCCCGAGGATCTCCCTGGTCCTCGCCTCCTCGAGCTGTCGATTTTCGTATTGATCTGATCCCTGGCGCAACTCCTGTTGCGAAAGCTCCCTATCGTTTAGCACCCTCGGAGATGCAAGAGCTATGAAGCCAACTTCAAGAGCTTCTTGATAAAGGCTTTATACGCCGTAGTACTTCCCTTGGGGCGCTCCCGTGTTGTTCGTCAAGAAGAAAGATGGGTCTTTTCGTATGTGCATTGATTATCGTGAGCTCAATAAACTTACAGTCAAAAAACCGATACCCACTTCCTCGTATTGACGATCTCTTCGATCAATTGCAAGGCGCGAAGTGCTTTTCAAAGGTTGACCTCCGTTCTGGCTATCATCAACTTCAGGTTTCCGTGGAAGATGTACCCAAAACCGCATTTCGACAAGTTATGGACACTATGAGTTCGTGGTCATGACTTTTGGTTTGACCAACGCTCCTGCAGTGTTTATGGATCTCATGAACCGTGTGTGTAAGCCTTTTCTCGATCATTTCGTCATTGTATTCATCGACGATATCCTAATCTACTCCAAGACGAAAGAAGAACATGGACGACATTTGCGTCTTATTCTTCAGCTTTTGCAAACCGAACGTCTTTATGCCAAATTCTCGAATGAGTGAATTTTGGCTAAAAGAGGTTCAATTCTTAGGTCACACCGTCAATGAACTTGGTATTCAAGTTGACCCTGCAAACATAGAAGCTGTGAAGAATTGGATTGCACCTAAGTCGCCCTATGAAATTCGTTCGTTTCTTGTCCTAGCTAGGTATTATCACCATTCCATCTCGAACTTCTCGAAGATTGCCGTTCTTTGACTTCGTTGACTCAAAAAGATAAACCTTTTGTTTGTGGTCCCGAACAAGAGGAATCTTTCCAAACGCTCAAGGACATGCTTTGTAATGCTCCTATCCTCACTCTCCCTGATGGAACGACGATTTCGCCCTGTATTGCGATGCCTCTAACCAGGGTCTTGGTCACGTTCTCATGCAACGGGACAATGTAATCGCTTACGCGTCGAGACAACTCAAAATTCATGAGAAAAAACTATACTACTCACGACCTTGAACTTGGTGCAGTTGTTTTTGCATTAAAGATTTGGCGACACTACCTTTATGGTACAAAGTGTACGGTCTTTACCGACCATAAGAGCCTCCAACACATCTTTGATCAAAAGGAACTCAACATGCGTCAACGTCGTTAGGTAGAATTGTTAAACGACTACGACTGTGATATCCGCTACCACCCTGGTAAGACGAATGTCGTGGCCGATGCACTTAGTCGTAAGACTCATGTCAAGAGTGCTCGTGCTACCAAATCGTGGGAAAACTCAACGAGTTGATTCGACAAGCACAATTTGTCATCATTAACGAGGGTAACCTCGATAACGAGTTGAATTGTGGAGTCGAAAACCCACTCGAAGCTAAGCCTGATGGTATTCTTTACTAACATAGTCACATTTGGATTCCCGATCGTCTCAATCTTCGGACTACTTTGATGGACGAAGCTCATAAATCCCGATACTCCGTTCATCCTGGAGCTGATAAGATGTACCATGACTTGCACGCATCTTATTGGTGGCCTGGAATGAAATGTGATATCGCTCTCTACGTCTCCAAATGCCTTACGTGTTCCAAAGTCAAGGCAGAACATCAACGTCCCTCCGGTTTGCTCGAACAACCAGAAATTCCTGTCTGGAAACGGGAGAGCATAGCCATGGATTTCATCACGAAATTGCCTCGTACCTCGTCTGGTCACGACAACATTTGGGTTATCGTTGATCGTCTGACGAAATCCGCTCACTTCCTCGCCATTCGTGAAGATTACAAAGTCGAGAAATTGGCTCGTATCTACACGAGTGAAATCATTAGTCGTCATGGTACTCCTCTTGATATTATTTCTGATCGCGATGCTCGTTTCACTTCTCACCTTGGCAAACTTTCCAATCCGCCCTTGGCACTCGTTTAAATCTTACACCGCCCTTTTCATCCTCAATCTGACGGTCAGACCGAGCGTACTATTCAAACTCTAGAGGATATGCTTCAATCATGCGTAATCGATTTTGGCGGCAACTGGGATTTGCACTTACCCTTGGTAGAATTCTCGTACAACAACAGCTATCACGCAAGTATTCAAATGGCTCCATTTGAAGCACTGTATGGTCGCAAGTGCCGTTTGCCTATTTGTTGGCACGAGATCGGAGACGTACAACTCACCGGTCCCGAACTTATACAAGAGACGACAGACAAGATCCTACAGATTCGTGACAACTTGCTCATAGCTCGAAGCCGACAAAAGAGCTATGCTGATAGAAGACGCAAACCTTTGGAATTCGACATAGGTGACCACGTACTTCTCAAGGTTGCACCTTGGAAAGGTGTTGTTCGTTTTGCTAAGAAAGACAAACTCGTTCCTCGCTATGTGGGTCCTTTCAAGATTCTCGAAAGGATTGGCAAGATAGCGTATCGACTGGATCTACCTCAAGCGCTCAGCAACGTGCATCCTGTGTTTCATGTTTCAAATTTGAAAAAGTGTCTAGCTGAAGAAGGACTCCAAGTTCCACTCGAAGATCTTCAAATCAATGATACTTTGCACTTCGTGGAGAAACCGGTCGAAATCATGGACCGAGGAAACAAGCAACTGAGGCGCAGTCGTATTCCTATTGTCAAGGTTCGATGGAAGGTAAACGTGGCACCGAATTCACTTGGGAACTTGAAAGTGATATGAAGACTAAGTATCCATATCTCTTCGCTATGTCTTCCTAAATTTCGGGACGAAATTTCCTAAAAGAGGAGAGACTGTAACGCCCCGCGTTTCTATGCTTTCTATATTTGAAACTTTGTATCGTACTTCTATTTTTAGTAAGCGTTGTATCTTGTATTCGTATTTCGTTGTAAATGTGGAAAACCGAGACTTGAATCGTAATAAGAAACTCGTATTTTAACAATATTATGTTAATTATAGTCATGTTAGACTTATACTTGTTCATACTTTAAACGTGTAAACGTATTCGTGGTACTCTCAATCGTAAACGTGTGATAATTTGCAAACATGGATGTATGCGTAATCGAGACTCAAACGTAAAACTCGTAATCATTAAACTAAATTCGTTACGAAATATAATTATCTATTCATTTATTAAGTTAATTAATTAAATTAATTAATTAAGTTAATTAATTAAATTAATTAATTAAATTAGTTAATAAAATTAATTAATTTATTTTTACAAAAATTAAAATGCTATTTTATAAATATATTAACATTTAGGATTAAAGGTTAATAAATACATATATATATATATATTTTTTATAGAGTCCAAGGTCTAAATTGTAATTCTTGAATTCTTAACTTCAGGGACTAATCTTGCCATTTTTGGTAAATTGTTTAAAGGGTTTTAACTAAAAAAATAATATATATAAATAATATACCAAAACCGGGATCCGCGGGTTTCGAACCCGGGACCTCCGGTTCATCATGCAACAACTCCACCACTCCATCAGCCGCCTCGCATTTGAATGAACCCGGAAACAAAAGCTTCTTATGCTTTGTTTCCGGTCGAAGACTGGTCGCGAGCCAAGGCGGACAGCAGCCATTTGGGCGGGTTTTTGGTTAAATTTTTGAACTTTTAACCATTAATTACCCACTTAAACCCCACCTAACTAACCCTAATCCTTCCCCTATAAAACCACCTCTAATCCAAACATTTTTACACTTTAATCTCTCTTAAATCACTCTCAAATCACCTCAAGATCCTTGCAAAATCCGAATTTTCGAGCAGAATTACTCATCTTCACTAAAGTGAGTGTAACTCACTCATTTCTTAACAAAATCATCCATTCTTTTTCCTACTTGCTTGGATAAACTTTGGGTTGAATTCCTAGGGTTCTCCATGGAGAATCCAGACCTGGAAATGCCCCAAAATGTCCACAAACTTTCTGTTTTGTCTAAACTTTTATCAAACTTGTATTTTAACTTCAACAAACTTGTGTTCTTGTGCTTACAATCAAGCTTGTGATTAGTAAAGCCTAACCAAGCTTGTTAACATGAACTAAGGGCTGTTTTAACACCCTAAACTTTCTGTTTTTGAAGAGCATTAAGCTCACAAGTGATGCAAGCTATTATGCTTGTTCATGTGTGTCCACAAGGAAGCTTGGGCTATCCTAACTTGAGACCACACATCACTTGATTATTTTCATCAAGATCCCAAACTAGTTTGCTAGACCTAAAGTGTCTCAACCCCACAAAGCCGTTGACGATTGTCCTCGTGTGCTCGTCGGGTTGTTGAATACTTGGCTACTTGGTATCTAGATGACACCTTATCATTCTTGTCTTTACATTCTTGTATAGTATATAGTTCTTGTACCCTCCTTGTTACCAATGGTAACTTGTGTAGTGGTGAACAAATCCGAGGTTCAAAGTGGATGGTTTAACCTCCCACCTCATACTTGACATACATGACACTAGAGGTTACAAAGTGGATGGTTGATCCTCCCACCTCCTACATGATTATAAGATATATATATATATATATATATAACTATATTATAATTCTAAAACCGAAACCTTGATAATGAACTTATAATCACCTATCAAGTTATTAAGTTTAACACTAAAGTATGTAATTCCTTGTCACGATTCTAATAGGTCCCGAACCTATGAAATCACATCCAACTCATAAGATTTACTATAGTGTCAAGAACGAGTGTTACATCTTAGTGAATACTTTCGTATCATAATACTTTATCAAACTTATTTTAATCATGCTCGAATACTCCTAATCTCCCATTGAAACTCTACACTCATACGCCTTGTTTCCTCTTGTAGGATAATTCGGCGCCATCCTCGAACCAACGTCTTCACGGATTGTCAAGTGTAGAAAAGACTAACAAACCGTGAGTACACTCGACCCACTTTTGTTTATAACACTTTTGGGTGTAACATGTTTTACATATACAAAAATCATGAACACTTAAACTTTATGAAATGCACAAACAATCTTATACACATGAATACTTGAATCTTATACTTGATGCTTGTCTTGATTATGCTCTACTTTAGTCATTAACTATTTTTAGCCTTCGTTTGACATGCTTAGCGCTATAGGAATTCACGCATCCACCTCCATTATGTTAATCGTGAGGTCATGTTAAAACATCGTAATTGCGTTAAGGGTTTGATTATTAGTATTGCATGCCTTGATATTGCTCTTGTATAGATTTGGTTGCCATGAGGATTGTTTAAACTTATTCGTATACGTATGCTATGCCTAAACTTGTGTACTCGCCTTTGCTTTCGCATTAACATTATTTTAAAACATGTTACAGGTTGAAGGAGATGATGCTATGAAAACAATATAGCAAGGACTAGATACACACAAATTAGACGTTAGGTTTAATGTCGATGTATCAATTTTGTTATGACTTTGCAAATGTTATGTTGTTTCTTTGTTTTGTTACATTGATGTATTTGACAATTCTTATGAAATGAAATATGGTTTAATTAATTACTGTCACTTATTAATGTTGTGAGCAATGAGCAATCTCGTTTTCGTCTCATCCCGATGTTTCCGCCATCGGTTGGGGTGTGACAATAGCGAGCGTAATCATAACCACAAACACACATAACACATAAATAATATAAAAGCCACATAATTAACTGCGTTTTATGATGTGATGAGATAAGCGATGCGATTTAATAAGTGATTAGATATGATAAACATACTTAATCAGAATTTAATTAACATAAACTTTTCTTATAATTCGAATCTCGGAATACATGAAAATACAAGGATAAAGATAACAACGAGAAAAATCAGAGTTGTTACAATGAAAATTGCGTGATGTTTCCAAGACTATCTGCTGCTTAAACAACAACGCGACTCTCACAAGACTTGGGAACTGAGACGCCTATTATCTCGCTTATTTATTTAATTTAATTTAATTTAGTTTAATTTAAACGCTTAATGTTTCACCAAAATACTAACGCACAAAGCTTAACCTAAAAAAATCACACAAATTTTCACACGAAATTTTCGTGCGTGTGCGCATGAAAATTTTGCACGAAAATATCACCAGTCACCACCCTCACTCCTCCCACCTATAAATACATCACTTCGCCATCCATTTCTCCTTGCTGACATTTCGCACCAAAAGCTCTCTAGCTCGTTTCTCCGATCCAAGTAAGAAGACTACATTTTTTCACGTGAATCACAACGATTTCTACAATGATTTTACACGAGTTTATCTCCGATTTCATCCAAACTTCTCTGTTTACAAAAGCCTTCATCTTTTTCATCAAACTTTCTGATTTTAACTTAGATTTACACTTAACCGAGCATGTTTGAGTTAGCCTTGGTTTCTCAGATCTGAAACCTTGTTGTTTCAAGCTCACCAAGTGTTTATTCTAACAAAACTATTTTATAAATAGATTTTTACACAAAAACGGATCAAACCGACTAATGTTTCGTTCACTAAGTAGTGGAACGAGGCGCTGTCAAAACCGTCACGAAATGGATCGAAATTACATCCGTTTCAGACGAGATCCCAGTTCTAGTCGCACACAAGACGCAAGAACAGTCACTTGTGCAAACTGGATTGGCCCGCACGAACCACTTTGTGGAAGTGACATAAGCCAACCGACAAGGCTAGACACTAACTAGGATTCTTCCTGAAGAATGACGAAAATCCACAAAAATTTTTGCACGAAAATTTTCGCAAGTTAAACCACTGAAATTTTAGCACGAAATTTTCGCAAGTCAAACCACTAAAATTTTAGCACGAAATTTTTGATCGAAAATTTTATAAGAAAATCCACTAAAATTTCGTAAGAAAATCCACCAAAATTTTCGCACGAAAATATCGTAAGAAAATCCACCAAAATTTCGGCACGACACAAACGCGCATAGTAGTCATCTCGGAACTTAGCTTGAGTATTTATCACATCAATTTATATGTTGGGTAGTATCTCATTTATGTTATATGGTATTTCGCGACGTTTTTCTCTACTATGCTATTATATCAAAACCTGCATGCTCGCCAATACATTTTTTGTATTGACATTATTTTAACGTATGTTGCAGGTTAAACACAGGTTATCTCGAATCAAGATTAGGACTCTCTGGAAACCTACTAAATAAATCTAGGTTGTCGGATTTGGTTGTTTAAGAGACATGTAATTTGTAACGATTGTTATCAAATGTTTGTTTAATTGTATGGGAAGTTAAACTTACAAATATTGTCATTTAATAGTTGTTATCGATTCTCTTGAGCAATCTGACTCGCCTAGTGTCGCGCCCTGATGATTCCGCCATCGGTTGGGGTGTGACATCAAAGCTTTGAATATTCACTTGGCTCAACATGAAGGCGAGTATTTACTTGTTCGAAGAGTTGCTGACCGAGGCATCAATAAGAATATTGGTGATTCGCGTGCTCGTGAAAATCGATTCAACCGTGATCGTAGATTCGCCTGACAAGGCAACTAGATTGGAACCGTGACACGTGGGATTTTGAGATCAAACCACTCAAGCGACGAGTCTGAGATCTCGAGTTGCAAAAAGAGATTAAACAACTCCGAAAAAGGATCTGGCACCTCGAGTTGCAACAGGATATGTGCCAGACCGAAATCGAGTCAAACGTCGTCGTCGGGCACGAAGGTGGCGACGAAGAGCGGTATTCGTTTAGCCATCACCCACGCCGGTTCTTTGAACCAATCAATCTAGAGGGTGTGTCGGAAGACGAACCCATATTTGATGAGGATGGGATGCACCCTAAATATATTTCTTCAATCATCATCATCTAGATTCCTGCAACATGTATGAAAATAATGATCAACAAAAGTTGGCGAGTATACAAGTTTATTTACATAGCATAATAGTCAATAAAAGTTGTCCCATATCCAATATGGTAAATTGCATACATTGTTACTAACATACTAGCATGTGTTAACTATTAGTCAAACCAAATGTACCACAATCATGCATACCATTATCGCTAAAACGACAAGGTTGTAAAATAGTTTACTTAACAATACCACAAGAATACGGACGGTGCGTTAATCTATAGCGCTATATTTGTTAAGGTAGGCTAGCAAAGTTAATGAGCATATAGGCACATGTATACATAGCATGCGATAACAAGAATAATACAAGTATCATGTTTTAAGGGATAGAGTGTGATTATAACAAGTTTAAACGTGATTCATGTTTGTTAATCCATAAATGTCATGGCTTGATCTTTAACACTTGGGCCTGCATCACTATGGTAGTCTCTCATCACTATTTTTTTTGTTATTTGGTAGATTCCTTCCTATGTTCTTCTAGTACTGTTTGTTTGTCTGTTGTTTGTTCTCAAGTTGATGGTCTCTCTGAAAGCGGCTTCTTTATTTCTAGGGACATAGATAAGGTTTGCCTACATCTCACCCTCTCCTGAACTCTACCAATAGTTTTGCTATTTGTGAGATTTACCGGGTACGATTAGTTGTTGTTGTAGTCTTCTATGATTTTCTCATTAGAAAAATAAAAAATAATAGTTTCATTGATTGATACTACCACCATCACAAAAATGGGTTTAGCAATCGTAACCTAGTGAAATATAGCCTTATGGACAATGCATGATAACTGAGTTTTCAAACTGCATCCACATGCGTGGTCTACTCGTCTTCAATTCAAATTTAATTTACTTCCCCATATAACATAGCTAGTAAATTTAATCTTATGGAAAATGCATGATAACTGACTTTTAACTCTACGTCCCCGTGCGTTGTATTGGATACAAAATTAATGTATTTCCCATGCATTATTTATATACATTATATATAACCATAAATCAATTGCTCAAGGATTATCAGAAAAAAAAAAATGTTGATTTTGCTTTTGCTTTTGTTTTTGTCAATCTTAAGCGGCAATTTTCATCTCGCCACTGCCCGAAAAGGTTTTTGGGGAGAGACGTGCGGCAACGCCACCCTGGATGATCCCTCCTATATAGAAGAGCTTGAAAATATAATGTTCCGCTTAACAGTACAAACAACGGGTTCGGGTATTTCAGTTCAACTTTTAGAAAGGGTGAGGTCGTAGCTCTTTGCCGGGGAGACTTAGAGCCGGAACGCTGCAGGAGATGTGTAGACGACGCTACACGACAGATAATTAAAGTTTGTCCCTATAAGGATGAGGCTGCGGGATGGTACGAAACTTGTTATATATCGTACTCTTCTTTAACTAAGGCGATAGATAGTAAATTATATAGCTTAGTTAGCATCCGCGATTATTATGATAATGCAAGTAGCTATGAGCAATGGAACAAAACGGTGTGGGATTTGCTCGCTAAACTACGAGCAGAAACTATGGGAGGTGGGCCGCTCCGGAAGTATGCTTCTGGCAACTCAACCGCCTCAGGATCAAAAAATTTTGGGATGATGCAGTGTCTTCCTGATTTGTCGGATCAGCAATGCGGTGATTGCTTGGATGATTGCTTTCTCAAAGTCAAGGGACTTTCTAAACGGGCACCTGTAAAGAACAAAGTACTAGTTGCCAAGATTAGTTGTATTATGCTGTACCATAATCGCCCATTTTTCAATGCGACTTGGTTTCCTAATCCAACATCTTCAGGTGAGGTGTTTCTAGTAAACATGTTGGTCAACGAACATTTTGTTTCTAGATTATTAACACATACTCTATGTTTGCAGGAAGAAAAAGAACTATTCTAGTGGTAGTCATTGTTGGTGCAGTAGTGTTAGCGATTATTGCGGGGATCATCGCCTACATTCTTTTTCGACGATATCAGAAACAGAAGAGAACTACAAGAGGTCAACTTTCCTTTTTGTCTCAAAATATGAAACTGATTCAAAAATTAACATTTGTAAGATGAATTATAGGTCCCGAGCCTGAGCAAGAGGACGAAAGCATAGTTACACGGTCAACTTTCCTTTTTGTCTCAAAATATGAAACTGATTCAAAAACTGATTTAAAAACTTGCATACACGTTACCCACCACTTCAACTAGCGCAACACATATTGCACATAAGATGTGAACCCAACACATAATATTGTTGCCACATCAGAAAGACGTGACCCCTTAACTCATTGCCACCATAAAGGTCACAACTACCAGGACACATCGTTGCCCCCAATGACAACCTGTTGCACGCATCATCTCGCGAAGATTCCTAACATTAGGAAGGTGCCACGTCTCTCTAACATCAGAAAGACGTTTAACTACTAGCATCATTACACAATTTTCTAACATTGAGAAAGTGTATCGACCCCATTTTTAGTTACCCTAGTGTTTTGAGGGCCTATTTTAATTACGTAAACTTTTTGCGTTTTAACATTTTTAGCGTAGTGATTAAACGAATACGCCGAATACATATTTATACTAACATATATGAGGGCAAATTTATCAAAAAAAAAAAGATAACAGCTACAAACGGTCAAAACGGCCATATGTAACTGTACTCACGTGCTATGCACAGCTGTCATTACGAATTAGTTAGTTTGTTAGATCAGTTAGTTGTTAGTATTATTTGTAATATATATAGAATAGCTTCTTGTAATGAGGTCAGTTAATAAAAATCAGTTTTTCCCCAATTTCATTTTCTCTCTGATCACATGGTATCAGAGTTTTTTCATCCTTTCAATCTTCAAATCGTTTGTAATCTTCAAAGATCATTCGTAATTTCTTCAAATCATTCATAATCTTCATCGATTTTCAATCATATTTCTTGATTCACTATGTCTGATTCAAACAGTGGATGGACAAACTCAAATTCAATGATAATCGATCCATCAAATCCGATGTACCTTCATCCTTCAGATCATCCTGGCATGATTCTCGTCTCAAAAACGTTCGAGGGCGTTGGAATTCACAACCTGGAAGCAAGGTATGACTATCGCTCTTTCAGCCAAGAACAAATTTGGATTTGTCAAGGATGATTCTCTTCGACCTTCTTATACTACTCAATTTGCTCTTTGGGAACGATGTAATAACATGATAATTTCGTGGATCTTGAACACGTTATCGCGAGAAATCGATGAAAGCGTTCTCTATTCCGAATCGGCACATCAACTTTGGGCAGAACTGAATGATAGGTATGGCAAAGCGAATGGTGCAAAGCTATATCAGTTGCAAAAAAATTTGTGAGAAATTACTCAAGGTAACAATGATATTGCTACTTTAACAACTCGAAAATCCGATTGTTATCTTTCCATTTTGTTTTCTTGTTTATCTACCTTTGTAATCCCGAGATTCGGTTAATAATAAAGTTTATGTTAATTAATTATGGTGTTGTACGTTATTATCGCATCTAATCGCTTAATAAATCATATCGCTAATCTCATCGCATCGCAAATCGCAGTTATTTATGTGGTTTTATGTTATTTATGTGTTATGTGTGTTTGTGGATATGATTACGCTCGCTATCGCATCGCTCTCGCACTCTCGAATCGCTAAATCGCACTATTATATCAATTAAAACGCTTAATAACTAACTAATACGAACCGAATAACCAAACGAATCTTGGTCACCAAGCCAAGTTCGGCCGAACTTGACTACCACAAGTTCGCCCGAACTTGCCTGAGACACAAGAAACCACTTGCTTTCCTTCAAGTTCGCGCGAACTTGCATATACATATGCAAGTTCGGCCGAACTTAACCAATCTTCTCTGAAAACTCTACAAGTTCGTGCGAACTTGTACAATCTTGTACAAGTTCGGCCGAACTTGTTGCCAGCTCTTGAGATTCTTGGCTCACCTATAAATACACATGCTCCTCAT
Organism: Scalesia atractyloides; assembly: GCA_947069175.1. Lineage (NCBI taxonomy): Eukaryota > Viridiplantae > Streptophyta > Magnoliopsida > Asterales > Asteraceae > Scalesia > Scalesia atractyloides. The sequence continues at coordinate 64,831 of CAMTDV010000303.1, forward strand.
TCATGCTCCCCTTGCTGACCAAGTTCGCTCAGAGCTCCCTCTCCAAACCTCTCGTGTCCTAAGTAAGAATCAACCCGATTTCATTGCAACAACATTTATCAACGATCTTCAAAGGTTTACAACGATTTTGGCACAAGGCATAGCCTTCGGTTTTATCAAAACTCATTCTTTTACGAAAATCTTCATCTTTTTCTTCAAAACTTTTGTTTTAAGCTTAGATCTACACAATACGAGTTTGTTTGGTGCTAGCAGAGACTTCCCAAACACGAGATCTGAAAGATCTCGGCTTGTAAGTTATAGATCTGAGAAAAACCTTTGACAAAGATTGATTTTTACACAAAATACGGACTTTTGATGATGTTTTGTTCATCTTCTGATATGAAACAAAGCATCTATCATTCAAGATCCCAGATCTGGAAGCACAAGGACGTTTATGTTGGTTTACACAAGCCGGACTAACCTGAACGAACTTCGAGTTCGCCCGAATTAGCCCACGCTTTTGTAAAACGGCTAAAACCGCTCTAAAAGACCTCTCCGACCTAAATTTGCTCAGTAGCACAGGGTTGGAGGGATGAACACTCGATTTTCCTCAGCAAACGACGCGAAAACGCAAGATTTTGGACCCGAAAACATCAAGTTCGCTCGAGAATCACCAGCTCCCTGGTCAAGTTCGACCGAACTTGGGTTCATTTCACCAAAATCTCTTACAAGTTCGCCCGAACTTGTCTAGTTTCCTAGGAAACTATGCAAGTTCGCCCGAACTTGCCTTGCCAGTAAGGTTTTCGTTCGCCCGAACTTGACAAGTTTCCTAAGGAAACTCATCAAGTTCGACCGAACTTGACTCAACTTCATCAATTCATACAAGTTCGCTCGAACTTGTGTGTTTACACACAAGTTCGCCCGAACTTGGCTACTGCCCAACAAAGACTTCACCATTTCAGCTTTTCGGAGACTGGTGCACTTCCGTTCGCGTATGCAGGCTGATCCGACGCTATTCTCGACTCTCCTCTGATCCCGAACTCTTACCTAAACGCACCCACAATGAGTATACTTGACCCATTTTCGCTTTAACGCACTTTTTGGGTGTTACATACGTTCCTATATCAAAATCACTACACAAACAAATTGTTTATCACACGCGAATAATCTAATTATATGTGCTCAATACGTGATGCTAGAAACATGTGACTAGGACTTATTTTCGTTAACTTGCCTCCTTAGCTAGTATGGTACTATAGTTTGGCTAACACCTGACGGGGTCTAGTTATGATGGATGCGCAAGCCTTCTCACGGTAGTTAGCATGAGAAATAAGCCTATGTTAATCTGTGTGAATTGTTTCGGTGTATCATGGTATGTAATTAGATTACTTCGCGAACGCTTTCTCGCTTATGCTAGTAGTACTTAAACCTGTATGCTCACCTGTACTTAATTGTATTGACTTGTATTTTAACGTATGTAACAGGTTGAGGATTTAGCGTGGATGCTTGGATGTTGCTTAGTTTAGTTTTTTTGCTTAGTTAGTTGTTGATGTATTTTAGATTTGGAACTTATGTATGGAATCTAGGGGAAATCGAACCCGGTTGAATTTTATGAGAAATCTCCGTTTTGTAATAATTGTTTAAATGTTACGTTTAATACTATGGGATATTAAGTAGGTTGTGATATGTTAAATGATTGTTATGGAACATCTCGTGAAATCAATCTGGTCGCCTAGTGCCACTAACCCCGATGTTTCCGCCATCGGTTGGGATGTGACAGATTGGTATCAGAGCGCCGTAACTTAGGATAATAGGTAGAATTGCCATGACTCGACCTAGTAGCATGTTTAAGTACCCGATTGACCTATCTTTGACTTAAATGTTAAACTACTTGCCATAAATGCTTAAATGTGCATTTCCTAAAGCTAATACAATAATACACGCTTGGAAACGCTCGCATCACTAAATGAGTGATCAAGTCGAGAATAGGTGTGAAAACCAAGAACTCTCGACGAGATCATTCCCTCCGCGCATTCTCTCGCACGAGATATCTTCAGTGAGTTAGGAGTGACATCCAAACCTCGACGAAAATCTCCATTTCTATCTAGGAATAAAGTTGCTAAGTTAGGGGTGAAACCCGCATCTTAGTAACTAATTCTGCAGTTCTATTTTCAATCTCACCAAAGTCTCGGTTATGCCGATGGTTTGGAACACGTATTAACTGTAACATTTGTAAAAATCGGGTTTTCAAAACCCGCTCCATTTTGTAATCGAATATCAAGTTATAAAAGTTACGTCGAATATTTATGATTATTTTGGTTTAAAACGATACATAATAAATAAATAAACTAAACTATAAAAATTATATTTGATAAAAAGTTAAAATAAAATAAATAAAAAAATTATGATGCTGCCGGGACTCGAACCCGGGTCAGCCAAGACACTTCAGCGACTTAACGCACACACACATCACCACTTCCGCCACTTGTTTGTTTTCTGTCATCTTTAGGAAACAAATAGGTTTTATGGACTAAGGTAAATCAATCGATTTTACAAATTGTAACTGAAATCGGTTGTCAAACGCCCAAAATCGATCTGGATACTCGCGATTCAGCGAGTATAACCGATAAACTGACGATTCCAATCAATGCTGCCTTGAGTGTAACTTGAATTCGGAAGTGGATCGGTTTAATAACCGAAAGTTTTCAATTCTCGGATTACTTCAATCCTAGACCCTTCCTGCGACTCAAAACACTCTACAAGACTTTCAATTTCATTTCCGCAACCTTACAGTCCACCGGAGAAGCTTAAATCAAATCGCCAGAAAAATTCTGCAAGTCGCCGGAAAACCGGGACTCACATCCACACGGTATTTCCTCCGACTCTTTCTGTTTCAATCATGTGATTAATCGGTCACTAACACAACTCCACCATCAGAATCGATCCTAGTCAACGTTTGTCGAAAATCTTACCTTCGCCGGAAAACTCCTGAAACTTCCGGAAACACACCGTGAACGGGTATGATCTCCCAAACCTCTGTTAAACCTTGTTTAAGTGCCTCAATTTCTTAAATAATCGAACAAAGCTGTTAATTGGTTTCAACAGCCGGAGTTCACCTTCAGAACCGACGAACCTCTGCCGGAATTCTGTGAACAACATCAATCGGTACATCTTTTTCCCCAAACTCTCTCCATTCTTTACTTTTAAATTACTTGTAATGTCTGAAAAGCGTATATGTCATGAAACGGTCATAACAGTCGGAATATGTTTTCTGTGTAAAATCAGCGAAGAAGATGAAGACGCAATATAACTTAAGACTAATTAAAATTGGTATTTTAAACGGGTTAGACACACAGTCCAGCGGTGGACTGTGTGCAAAATACACACGCACGTCCCGAGTTTGACTCCTGCTATACGCACTCCTTATATAATAAAATGCCTTTTTGTTTAAAAACTAAACCGGGATAACTCAGTTAGTTATTAAGTATAATAGAAACCGAGATAATAACCAGGTTAGACACACAGTCCAGCGGTGGACTGTGTGCAACATGAACCATACGTCGCGCGTTCGAAACCCGTCACTTGCACCGTCCGTTGAATTAAAATGTTTTTGAAATTAAAGAGAATTTCGATTGAACTGAATAAGTGTATAAGTATAAATAAAAACAAGATTATTTCGGGTTAGACACGTAGCTCAGTTGGTAGAGCTGCGTGCACGCGAACGGGAGGTCTCGGGTTCGAGCCTCACCCGGCGCAAACTAAGACGCTGACCGAACCGGTCAACGGTCAACGGTCAACGCTAAATAAACAAATTTTTTTATATTTTTATTTATTAAATTTAATTTAAAAATCAATTAAAAATACTTAAAAATAACATTTTTAAAGATAGAAAAAGCCATAAACTCACAAAAATATATCTAAAAATTTCATTAAAATCCTTAATAAAATCCACCCATTTAATATATTTTTCCGTTATTATTTAGGTTAGTAATCCTCGTTGTTCCGCTCATCTAATTCGTGCGCATAACACCATCTCCATTCCAACGCACCCAATGTGAGTGAATCTTTACAAATTCCCCGTTTTAATCACGTTTTGGGGTGTATCATGTGTCTTGATATATATATAATTATACTTAAACCATTGTGCATACATCATATCAAGAACTAGTGTATTCAGTTTGTTTCCTGTTGTGTTGTTATTGTTGGATGCAAGTTTATTATTTTCAGTACATGCAATTTCATAGGCCGCCGCTCCCCATTACATTATGAGCGTTGAGCATGTTCCCCATTTCATTATGAGGTTGAACCTGGCGTGCCCACATACGATCCGCTCCGTTTGATTGAGCCTTGATCGCACAGACATTTTCATTTTCAGTACATGCAATACGATCGGCTCCGTTTGATTGAGCCTTGATCGCACAGTTTCATTTATGTTATTTACAGTATGATGTTGGTATGTTCATGTATGCTGTCATGTGTTATTGTATGTTATAGTTGTGACTGCTAATTGCCATTGCTTGATTATTTACATTTGCTCATCTATGATTATGCACAATTTTTCATTGATAAACTAACAATTAATTCATTAATAAATGTTTATCTAATAAGGTTCACTCGCAAACTTATGTTGACCCAAAAACCCCCATTTTACACATGATACAGGTGAACCAGCAGCAGCTAGGAACACATAGGACTTGGACTAGAAGAATAAAACGATTTAGAGTTGGAATTGTTATGCGTGATTTATTTTCTTTGTATTGAATGAACATGTTTGGATTTTTGGAAATGTAACTTTGACTTTATTAAATATGAAACATATTAGTAAATGTCATGAGCTTTGGTGATAACCCAATTATGCCCCGACTCTTATTCCGCTGCGGGTCGGGGTGTGACATTAACTGGAAGGGTAAACGTCGTTAGCCGCTTGCCGTGAGAACGTTTATCTATTAGGCCAAAGTGTGGGTCCGAATGCAAAGGGTAGTTGAATCACTTTGGGTAGTCAACGTCTCAAAACCCCGGACATTTCCAATTGATTTAAGCCTAAATCGTCGATTTACACATCATCGAGTTTATTATTATTTATGTGTTTAAAATTTTGAGAATTTTTGCTTTATTCGATTTCTCGCTTTGATGGTTTATCATGTCATCGATTTCTCGCTTTGATGATTTATCATATCATCGATTTCTCGATTTATGGCATTTACGCTCCATCGAATGTATGCACAACTCGCACGGCTCTCGAAATCTAAAACGCTAAATTAATACACCAACCAAACTAATCGCTTAACTCACTTACGCCTATGAGGTCATGTGAACCTCATACGCGGTATTATCTTGCTTATCTCGCTATTATACATCGCTTATATCTCGCTTTATCTCGTATCTCATATCGCGTTACGCATTGTTACTATTAGAAGGTGAATCGTGCGAATGTGTGCTTACGTGGATTATGTGCTTACGTGCTTATGTGCTTACGTGTCTACGTGCCTATGTGTTTATGTGATTTTGTGCCTTATATGAATAATAATAATAATAAATATTTAGACATAACTCTATTATAATCGAATCTCATCTAATCTAAATCCTTCGTGTAGATGTCTTCAATGGGATCGCACACCCATAGGAACCTCCAGCGCAGCAACGCCGACAAGCGTATTGCCACCATGGTAGCCAAGGAAATGGCTAAGGTCATCCCTCAAATCGTCTCATAAATTCATGTTGTGAGCAGCAACTCGTCAGTTGACTCAAAAGCTGAGAACCCCAAGTCACGATTCAGCTTCAAAAATTTCAAAGCTTGTGCACCTCTCGCCTTCACGGGCAACGATGGACCGACAGCCATGTTCCATTGGTTTGACGCCATCGAGGTCACCTTTAGGCAAAGTGGATGCCCCGATGACCTCCTCATAGCGAACGCTACCGGAGTCTTCCAGTCCCGTGCTCTTGACTGGTGGACCGCCGAAAGGAATAGGCCGGTAATGATGAAGCCTACAGTCTATCTTGGGAGGAACTCAAGGAAGTGATGTTGAAGGAGTTCTGCCCTCCGCACGAAATGCAAAAGCTCGAGAATTAGTTTTGGGGAATCAAACAGGATGGTCCCGACAATGCTGGATTCACTGCTCGGTTTAAGATTTTGAGCATCATCTGTCCCAGCCAAGTTGATACGACTGAGAAAGCTATCAACAAGTACATCTGTGGTTTACCCGAGTGTGTCGCAAATTTTGTGAAAGTTGCTCGTACTACAACCATCGAGGAAACCTTCATGCTCGCCGCTGAGATCAATGATCAGCGAGTCCAAGATGGGTATTTCAAGAATCATGCGAAAGTCAATCAAGCTATCGTCGAACCAACTGCTGCTACCGAACCACCAAGTGACCTGAAGGGAAAGCGTCAGGGACGCAAAAGAGGAAACCCGAGTAAGAACTATGCTCTCGCCGCTCAGCAAACCCGCAGCCACTTCAATCAGCCGCTCCAAACGCACCTCCAGCTAAACGTGCGTATACTGGTCCTCACCCATTATGCCCTAAGTGCACTTATCATCATGTGGTGGGTGGAAACTGTCATTTTTGCACAAACTGCAATATCTACGGCCACTTTATTGTGAGTTGCCGTACCGGCCCTCGTCAGCCAGCTCCTCAGGCTCCAGCAGCTCCAGCTTTACCCGCTCCTCCTCAAGCCAATCAGCAGCAAGCTCCAAAAGCACGTGTGTGCTATGTGTGTGGTGATTCGAATCATTTCACCAATGTCTGTTCGAATCGTCCTGTCAAGCAAGAGCAGCCAGCACCACAGCCTCAGCAGCAGCCCAGCCACCACAGCAGCAGTAGCAACAATAACAAGCCGCGCGTGGCAGAGCCTTCAATCTCAACCATCGCCAGGATCAGAATGACAACAATGTTGTCAATGGTACGTTTCTCGTTAATGGTATTTATGCTTCATGTTTATTTGATACTAGTGCCGATAATTGTTTTGTATCGTTAGAATTCGAAAAGGTTTTAAAATGTAAGCGCGCTAAACTCCCATAGACTTTCGATGTGGAAGTCGCCACCAGAAAATCCATTACCGTTGATTCCATCTTACGTGGTTGTAATCCCAATCTCAACAACCATGTCTTCTCGATCAATCTCATACATATGCAGTTAGGTAGCTTCGATTTCATAGTAGGCATGGATTTTCTTCGTGAGAATCATGCTGAAGTTGTTTTCTTCAATAAAATGATTCGCTTCCCTCTTCCTAACGGTGATCAACTTCATGTTTATAGTGAAACTCCCTCAAAGAAGTTGATGCTTTTGTCATGTCTCGAGCACACAAATGCTTGCAAAAGCGATGTGTTGCCTTCCTCGCCCATATCATCAACCCGAAGAAAGAAAAGAAGACTTATAAAGACGTTCCCGTTGTTTGTGAATTTCTTAAAGTCTTTCCCGATGATTTACCCGGTTTACCCTCTACTCGAGACGTCGAATTCCGTATCGATTTAGTTCCCGGAGCTACTCCCGTTGCTAAAGCTCCTTATCGCCTTGCACCATCAGAAATGCGCGAGCTATCAAGCCAACTTCAAGAGCTTCTTGATAAAGGTTTCATACGCCCGAGCACTTCACCATCGGGCGCACCCGTCCTTTTCGTGAAAAAGAAGGATGGATCGTTCCGAATGTGCATTGATTATCGTGAACTTAAGAAACTCACGATAAAGAATCGCTACCCTCTTCCTCGTATCGACGATTTATTTGATCAGCTTCAAGGTGCTACTTGTTTTTCTAAGATTGATCTCCATTCCAGTTATCATCAGTTACGCGTGTTGGATGAAGACATTCCTAAAATTACCTTTCGTCCAGCGTGGACGGTGCAAAATACACACGCACGTCCCGATTTTGACTCCTGCTATACGCACCCTTATATAATAAAATGCCTTTTTTTTAAAAAAACAAAACCCGGAAAATAATATTATTATTAAAAATAATAAAACCGGAGATAATAACCAAGTTAGACACACAGTACGTGGACTGTGTGCAACATGAACCATACTTCGCGCGTTCGAAACCCGTCACTTGCACCGTCCGTTGAATTAAAATGTTTTTGAAATTAAAGAGAATTTCGTTTGAACTGAATAAGTGTATAAGTATAAATAAAAACAAGATTATTTCGGGTTAGACCACGTAGCTCAGTTGGTAGAGCGCGTGCACGCGAACGGGAGGTCTCGGGTTCGAGCCCCCCCCGGGCGCAAACTAAGACGCTGACCAAACCCCCGGTCAACGGTCAACGCTAAATAAACAAATTTTTTATTTTTTATTTATTAAATTTAATTTTAAAAATCAATTAAAAATACTTAAAAAATAACATTTTTAAAGATAGAAAATAGCCATAAACTCACAAAAATATATCTAAAAATTTCATTAAAATCCTTAATAAAATCCACCCATTTAATATATTTTTCCGTTATTATTTAGGTTAGTAATCCCGTTGTTCCGCTCATCTAATTCGTGCGCAAACACCATCTCCATTCCAACGCAACCCAATGTGAGTGAATCTTTACAAATTCCCCGTTTTAAATCACGTTTTGGGGTGTATCATGTGTCTTGATATATATATTATACTTAAACCATTGTGCATACATCATATCAAGAACTATGTATTCAGTTTGTTTCCTGTTGTGTTGTTATTGTTGATGCAAGTTTATTTTTTTCAGTACATGCAATTTCTTTAGGCCGCCGCCCCCTTTAAACATTATGAGCGTTAGCATGTTCCCCATTTCATTAGAGGGTTGAACCTGGCGTGCCCACATACGATCGGCTCCGTTTGATTGAGCCTTGATCGCACAGACATTTCATTTTCAGTACATGCAATACGATCGGCTCCGTTTGATTGAGCCTTGATCGCACAATTTCATTTATGTTATTTACAGTATGATGTTGGTATGTTCATGTATGCTGTCATGTGTTATTGTATGTTATAGTTGTGACTGCTAATTGCCATTGCTTGATTATTTACATTTGCTCATCTATGATTATGCACAATTTTTCATTGATAAACTAACAATTAATTCATTAATAAATGTTTATCTAATAAGGTTCACTCGCCAACTTATGTTGACCCAAAAACCCCCATTTTACACATGATACAGGTGAACCAGCAGCAGTTAGGAACACATAGGACTTGGACTAGAAGAATAAAACGATTTAGAGTTGGAATTGTTATGCGTGATTTATTTTCTTTGTATTGAATGAACATGTTTTTGGGTTTTTGGAAATGTAACTTTGACTTTATTAAAAAATGAAACATATTAGTAAATGTCATGAGCTTTGGTGATAACCCAATTATGCCCCGACTCTTATTCCGCTGCGGGTCGGGGTGTGACATTAACTGGAAGGGTAAACGTCGTTAGCCGCTTGCCGTGAGAACGTTTATCTATTAGGCCAAAGTGTGGGTCCGAATGCAAAGGGTAGTTGTATCACTTTGGGTAGTCAACGTCTCAAAACCCCGGGACATTTCCAATTGATTTAAGCCTATATCGTCGACTTACACATCATCGAGTTTATTATTATTTATGTGTTTAAAATTTTGAGAATTTTTGCTTTATTCGATTTCTCGCTTTGATGGTTTATCATGTCATCGATTTCTCGCTTTGATGATTTATCATATCATCGATTTCTCGATTTATGGCATTTACGCTCCATCGAATGTATGCACAACTCGCACGGCTCTCGAAATCTAAAATGCTAAATTAATACACCAACCAAACTAATCGCTTAACTCACTTACGCCTATGAGGTCATGTGAACCTCATACGCGGTATTATCTTGCTTATCTCGCTATTATACATCGCTTATATCTCGCTTTATCTCGTATCTCATATCGCGTTACGCATTGTTACTATTAGAAGGTGAATACGTGCGAATGTGTGCTTACGTGGATTATGTGCTTACGTGCTTATGTGCTTACGTGTCTACGTGCCTATGTGTTTATGTGATTTTGTGCCTTATATGAATAATAATAAATAATAAATATTTAGACATAACTCTATTATAATCGAATCTCATCTAATCTAAATCCTTCGTGTAGATGCTTCAATGGGATCGCACACCCGAAGGAACCTCCAGCGCAGCAACGCCGACAAGCGTATTGCCACCATGGTAGCCAAGGAAATGGCTAAGGTCATCCCTCAAATCGTCTCATAAATTCATGTTGTGAGCAGCAACTCTCAGTTGACTCAAAAGCTGAGAACCCCAAGTCACGATTCAGCTTCAAAAATTTCAAAGCTTGTGCACCTCTCGCCTTCACGGCAACGATGGACCGACAAGCCATGTTCCATTGGTTTTGACGCCATCGAGGTCACCTTTAAAGGGAAAGTGGATGCCCCGATGACCTCCTCATAGCGAACGCTAAAACCGGGGTCTTCCAGTCCCGTGCTCTTGACTGGTGGACCGCCGAAAGGAAAAGGCGCGGTAAAGAGAAGCCTACAGTCTATCTTGGGAGGAACTCAAGGAAGTGATGTTGAAAGGGGTTCTGCCCTCCGCACGAAATGCAAAAGCTCGAGAATTTTTTGGGAATCAAACAGGATGTCCCGACAATGCTGGATTCACTGCTCGGGTTTAAGATTTTGAGCATCATCTGTTCCCAGCCAAGTTGATAACGACTGAGAAAGCTATCAACAAGTACATCTGTGGTTTACCCGAGTGTGTCCCCCAAATTTTGGGGAAAGTTGCTCGTACACAACCATCGAGGAAACCTTCATGCCGCCGCTGAGATCAATGATCAGCGAGTCCAAGATGGGTATTTCAAGAATCATGCGAAAGTCAATCAAGCTATCGTCGAACCAACTGCTGCCTACCGAACCACCAAGTGACCTGAAGGGAAAGCGTCAGGGGCGCAAAAAGAGGAAACCCGAGTTAGAACTATTGCTCTCCTCGCCGCCACCAAAACCCGCAGCCACCTTCAATCAGCCGCTCCGAAAAGCACCTTCCACTTAAACTGCGTATACTGGTCCTCACCCATTGTGCCCTAAGGCACTTATCATCATGGGTGGGTGGAAACTGTCATTTTTGCACAAACTGCAATATCTACGGCACTTTATTGTGAGTTGCCGTACCGGCCCTCGTCAGCCAGCTCCTCAGGCTCCAGCACTCCAGCTTTACCCCGCTCCTCCTCAAGCCAATCACAGCAAGCTCCAAAAGCACGTGGTGCTATGTGTGTGGTGATTCGAATCATTCACCAATGTCTGTCCGAATCGTCCTGTCAAGCAAGAGCAGCCAGCACCACAGCCCTCAGCAGCAGCCCGCCACCACAGCACAGTAGCAACAATAACAAGCCGCGCGTGGCAGAGCCTTCAATCTCAACCATCGCCAGGATCAGAATGACAACAATGTTGTCAATGGTACGTTTCTCGTTAATGGTATTATGCTTCATGTTTATTTTTATACTAGTGCCGATAATTGTTTTGTATCGTTAGAATTCGAAAAGGTTTTAAAATGTAAGCGCGCTAAACTCCCATAGACTTTCGATGTGGAAGTCGCCACCAGGAAAATCCATTACCGTTGATTCCGTCTTACGTGGTTGTAAAACCCAATCTCAACAACCATGTCTTCTCGATCAATCTCATACATATGCAGTTAGGTAGCTTCGATATCATAGTAGGGATGGATTTTCTTCGTGAGAATCATGCTGAAGTTGTTTTCTTCGATAAAATGATTCGCTTTTCCCTCTTCCTAACGGTGATCAACTTCATGTTTTAGGTGAAACTCCCTCAAAGAAGTTGATGCTTTTGTCATGTCTCGAGCACACAAATGCTTGCAAAAGCGATGTGTTGCCTTCCTCGCCCATATCATCAAAACCCGAAGAAAGAAAAGAAGACTTTTAAAGACGTTCCGTTGTTTGTGAATTTCTTAAAGTCTTTCCCGATGATTTTCCCGGTTTTACCCTCCCACTTTGAGGGGCGTCGAATTCCGTATCGATTTAGTTCCCCGGAGCTACTCCCTTTCTAAAGCTCCTTATCGCCTTGCACCATCAGAAATGCGCGAGCTATCAAGCCAACTTCAAGAAACTTCTTTATAAAGGTTTCATACGCCCGAGCACTTCCCCATGGGGCGCACCCGTCCTTTTTGTGAAAAAAAGGATGGATCGTTCCGAATGTGCATTGATTATCGGAACTTAAGAAAATCACGATAAAGAACGCTACCCTCTTCCTCGTAAACGAAAGATTTATTTGATCAGCTTCAAGGTGCTACTTGTTTTTCTAAGATTTGATCTCCATTCCGGTTATCACAGTTACGCCGTGTTTGATGAAGACATTCCTAAAATTACCTTTCGTATCAGTTTGTTTCCTGTTGTGTTGTTATTGTTGGATTCTAGTTTATATTTTCAGTACATGCAATTTCATAGGCCCGACGCACCCCATTAACATAATGAGCGTTGAGCATGTTCCCCATTTTCATTAAGAGGTTGAACCTGGCTGCCCGCACATACGATCCGCTTCCGTTTGATTGAGCCTAGAATCGCACAGACCAATTTTACATTTTCAGTACATGCAATACGATCGGCTCCGTTTGATTGAGCCTTGATCGCACAGTTTCATTTATGGTTTTTTACATTATGATGTTGGTATTTCATGTATGCCTGTCATGTGTTATAGTATGGTTATAGTTGTGACTGCTAATTGCCATTGCTTTATTATTTACAATTGCTACATCTAAGATTTATGCACAAATTTTCATTATAAACAACAATTATTTCATTAATAAAATGTTTATCTAATAAAGGATCACTCGCAAACTTTTATGTTGGACCCAAAAAACCCCCATTTTACACATGATACATGTGAACCAAGCACAGCTATGAACCCATAGGAACTCGGACTATAGAAGAAATAAAAACGATTTAGAGTTGGAAATAGTTATGCTGATATATATTCTTTTGTATTGGAATGAACATGTTTTGGATTTTTGGAAATGTAACTTTAGGACTTTATTAAATATGAAACATAATATAAATGTCATGAGCTTTGGTATAACCCAAATATGCCCCCGACTCTTAATCCGCGCGGGTCGGGTGAGCATTAACTGGAAGGGAAAACGTCGTTAGCCGCTTGCCGTGAGAACGTTTATCTATTAGGCCAAAGTGTGGGTCCGAATGCAAAGGGTAGTTGAATCACTTTGGGTAGTCAACGTCTCAAAACCCCGGACATTTCCAATTGATTTAAGCCTATATCGTCGATTTACACATCATCGAGTTTATTATTATTTATGTGTTTAAAATTTTGAGAATTTTTGCTTTATTCGATTTCTCGCTTTGATGGTTTATCATGTCATCGATTTCTCGCTTTGATGATTTATCATATCATCGATTTCTCGATTTATGGCATTTACGCTCCATCGAATGTATGCACAACTCGCACGGCTCTCGAAATCTAAAACGCTAAATTAATACACCAACCAAACTAATCGCTTTAACTCACTTACGCCTATGAGGTCATGTGAACCTCATACGCGGTATTATCTTGCTTATCTCGCTATTATACATCGCTTATATCTCGCTTTATCTCGTATCTCATATCGCGTTACGCATTGTTACTATTAGAAGGTGAATACGTGCGAATGTGTGCTTACGTGGATTATGTGCTTACGTGCTTATGTGCTTACGTGTCTACGTGCCTATGTGTTTATGTGATTTTGTGCCTTATATGAATAATAATAATAATAAATATTTAGACATAACTCTATTATAATCGAATCTCATCTAATCTAAATCCTTCGTGTAGATGTCTTCAATGGGATCGCACACCGTAGGAACCTCCAGCGCAGCAACGCGACAAGCGTATTGCCACCATGGTAGCCAAGGAAATGGCTAAGGTCATCCCTCAAATCGTCTCATAAATTCATGTTGTGAGCAGCAACTCGTCAGTTGACTCAAAGCTGAGAACCCCAAGTCACGATTCAGCTTCAAAAATTTCAAAGCTTGTGCACCTCTCGCCTTCACGGGCAACGATGGACCGACAGCCATGTTCCATTGGTTTGACGCCATCGAGGTCACCTTTAGGCAAAGTGGATGCCCCGATGACCTCCTCATAGTGAACGCTACCGGAGTCTTCCAGTCCCGTGCTCTTGACTGGTGGATCGCCGAAAGGAATAGGCGCGGTAATGATGAAGCCTACAGTCTATCTTGGGAGGAACTCAAGGAAGTGATGTTGAAGGAGTTCTGCCCTCCGCACGAAATGCAAAAGCTCGAGAATTAGTTTTGGGGAATCAAACAGGATGGTCCCGACAATGCTGGATTCACTGCTCGGTTTAAGATTTTGAGCATCATCTGTCCCAGCCAAGTTGATACGACTGAGAAAGCTATCAACAAGTACATCTGTGGTTTACCCGAGGTGTCGCAAATTTTGTGAAAGTTGCTCGTACTACAACCATCGAGGAAACCTTCATGCTCGCCGCTGAGATCAATGATCAGCGAGTCCAAGATGGGTATTTCAAGAATCATGCGAAAGTCAATCAAGCTATCGTCGAACCAACTGCTGCTACCGAACCACCAAGTGACCTGAAGGGAAAGCGTCAGGGACGCAAAAGAGGAAACCCGAGTAAGAACTATGCTCTCGCCGCTCCAGCAAACCCGCAGCCACTTCAATCAGCCGCTCCGAACGCACCTCCAGCTAAACGTGCGTATACTGGTCCTCACCCATTGTGCCCTAAGTGCACTTATCATCATGTGGTGGGTGGAAACTGTCATTTTTGCACAAACTGCAATATCTACGGCCACTTTATTGTGAGTTGTCGTACCGGCCCTCGTCAGCCAGCTCCTCAGGCTCCAGCAGCTCCAGCTTTACCCGCTCCTCCTCAAGCCAATCAGCAGCAAGCTCCAAAAGCACGTGTGTGCTATGTGTGTGGTGATTCGAATCATTTCCCAATGTCTGTCGAATCGTCCTGTCAAGCAAGAGCAGCCAGCACCACAGCCTCAGCAGCAGCCCAGCCACCACAGCAGCAGTAGCAACAATAACAAGCCGCGCGTGGCAGAGCCTTCAATCTCAACCATCGCCAGGATCAGAATGACAACAATGTTGTCAATGGTACGTTTCTCGTTAATGGTATTTATGCTTCATGTTTATTTGATACTAGTGCCGATAATTGTTTTGTATCGTTAGAATTCGAAAAGGTTTTAAAATGTAAGCGCGCTAAACTCCCATAGACTTTCGATGTGGAAGTCGCCACCAGGAAAATCCATTACCGTTGATTCCGTCTTACGTGGTTGTAATCCAATCTCAACAACCATGTCTTCTCGATCAATCTCATACATATGCAGTTAGGTAGCTTCGATATCATAGTAGGCATGGATTTTCTTCGTGAGAATCATGCTGAAGTTGTTTTCTTCGATAAAATGATTCGCTTCCCTCTTCCTAACGGTGATCAACTTCATGTTTATGGTGAAACTCCCTCAAAGAAGTTGATGCTTTTGTCATGTCTCGAGCACACAAATGCTTGCAAAAGCGATGTGTTGCCTTCCTCGCCCATATCATCAACCCGAAGAAAGAAAAGAAGACTTATAAAGACGTTCCCGTTGTTTGTGAATTTCTTAAAGTCTTTCCCGATGATTTACCCGGTTTACCCTCTACTCGAGACGTCGAATTCCGTATCGATTTAGTTCCCGGAGCTACTCCCGTTGCTAAAGCTCCTTATCGCCTTGCACCATCAGAAATGCGCGAGCTATCAAGCCAACTTCAAGAGCTTCTTGATAAAGGTTTCATACGCCCGAGCACTTCCCATCGGGCGCACCCGTCCTTTTCGTGAAAAAGAAGGATGGATCGTTCCGAATGTGCATTGATTATCGTGAACTTAAGAAACTCACGATAAAGAACGCTACCCTCTTCCTCGTATCGACGATTTATTTGATCAGCTTCAAGGTGCTACTTGTTTTTCTAAGATTGATCTCCATTCCAGTTATCATCAGTTACGCGTGTTGATGAAGACATTCCTAAAATTACCTTTCGTACTCGCTATGGCATTCATGGTCATGCCTTTTGGTCCTAACCAATGCACCCGCGGTTTTCATGGATTTGATGAACCGTGTGTGTAAAGCTTTCTTAGATCGTTTCATCATCGTTTTCATCGATGATATCCTTATCTACTCGAAGTCGAGAGACGAACATGCGCGCCATCTTCGTTTAGTCCTCGAACTTCTTCAAGGAAATCGTCTTTATGCTAAATTCTCTAAGTGTGAATTCTGGCTCGAAGAAGTTCAATTTCTCGGCCACATCGTTAATAGTCAAGGAATTCACGTCACCCTGCAAAGATCGAAGCCGTCAAGAGTTGGATTACGCCGAAGAATGCATCCGAAATCCGTTCATTTCTTGGATTGGCGGGTTACTACCGTCGATTCATCGCCGACTTCTCGAAAATCGTCGTTCCGCTTACCGCTTTAACTCATAAAGATAAACCTTTTATTTGGGATTCCAAGCAAGAGGAAGCTTTTCAAACTCTCAAGCGTATGCTATGCAACACTCCCATTCTCGCTTTACCCGACGGAAACGACGATTTCGTTGTTTATTGCGATGCCTCAAATCTTGGTATTGGTTGTGTGCTTATGCAACGAGACAAGGTTATCGCGTACGCGTCTCGACAACTAATGATCCACGAGAAGAATTACACAACCCACGATCTCGAACTCGGTGTAGTTGTTTTTGCATTAAAGATATGGCGACACTACCTTTACGGTACCAAGTGTACGCTCTGCCCAATTCCCCTGCTTTAACGAGAATACTTTGGAAGAAGAAATGAAATGTGGTGCCAAAACTCAGCTTGTGTCTAAATCTGATGGTATTTATTACTATCTCAACCGCATTTGGATTCCCAGTCGTGATAATCTTCGAAATCTGCTAATGACCGAAGCTCATAAATCTCGATATTCCATTCACCCCGGTGCCGACAAGATGTACCACGACCTTCGTCCTAAGTATTGGTGGCCAACATGGATATCGCCTTGTACGTCTCAAAATGCTTAACTTGTTTGAAAGTTAAAGCTAAACATCAAAGGCCCTCTGGTTTACTCGAACAACCCGAGATCCCGATGTGGAAGTGGGAGAGTATAGCCATGGACTTCGTTACGAAACTTCCCGCACTTCATCCGGTCACGATAGCATTTGGGTTATCGTTGATCTCTTACTAAATCTGCGCATTTTATTGCGATACGAGAAGACTTTAAGGTCGAACGGTTAGCCCGGATCTATACCGACGAAGTTATATGTCGACACGGGACGCCTCGTGACATTATCTCTGACCGCGACGGTCGCTTTACCTTACGTCTCTGGGAGACATTTCGATCCGCTCTTGTTACTACTCTCAATCTCAGTACCGCTTTTCACCCTCAAACCGACGTTCAACTGAGCGCACGATCCGCACCCTCGAAGACATGCTTCGTGCGTGCATCATAGATTTTGGTGGTAACTGGGATACCATTTACCTTTAATCGAATTCTCGTACAATAATAGTTATCATACCAGCATTCAAATGGCTCCTTTTGAGGCACTGTACGGGAGAAAATGTCGATCGCCTATTGCATGGCACGAGATCGGAGAAGCACAAATCACCGGTCCCGAGCTAATTCAAGAAACAACCGACAAGATCCTCCAAATCAGAGACAATCTCTTGAAAGCTCGGAGTCTCAAAAGAGTTACGCCGATAAACGCCGCAAGCCCCTGCAGTTCGAAGTGGGAGATCACGTTCTCCTACAGGTTGCCCCTTGGAAGGGAGTGGTCCGCTTCGGCAAGAAAGGAAAGCTAGCACCTCGATACGTTGGTCCCTTTAAGATTCCGGAGGAACTTAACAACATACATCCGACTTTCCAGTGTCTAACCTCAAGAAATGCCTCGCCGAAGAGAATCTCCATGTACCTCTCGAAGATCTGCAAATCAACGAGACTCTCCATCTCGTGGAAAAGCATGTGGAAATCATGGACGAGAGACTAAGACACTACGACGCTCTCGCATCCCTATCGTGAAAGTCCGATGGGAGGGCAAACCAGCGCCGAGTTTACATAGGAATTGGAAAGTGATATGAAGGCCAAGTACCCGCATCTATTTGTTACAGCTACTACTTGAATTTCGGGACGAAATTCCCTAAAGTAGGGGAGAC
This sequence comes from Scalesia atractyloides, assembly GCA_947069175.1. Lineage (NCBI taxonomy): Eukaryota > Viridiplantae > Streptophyta > Magnoliopsida > Asterales > Asteraceae > Scalesia > Scalesia atractyloides. The sequence continues at coordinate 82,911 of CAMTDV010000303.1, forward strand.
TGTAATAACTCGAAAATTGGATTGTTATCTTTCCATTTTGTTTTCCTGTTTATCTACCTTTGTAATCCCGAGATTTAGTTAATAATAAAGTTTATGTTAATTAATTATGGTGTTGTACGTTATTATCGCATCTAATCGCTTAATAAATCACATCGCTAATCTCATCGCATCGCAAATTGCAGTTATTTATGTGGTTTATGTTATTTATGTGTTATGTGTGTTTGTGGATATGATTAGGCTCGCTATCGCATCGCTCTCGCACTCTCGAATCGCTAAATCGCACTATTATATCAATTAAAACGCTTAATATAACTAACTAATACGAACCAAATAACCAAACGAGCACTTAACACGAAATCAGCAAACAAATCTTGGTCACCAACCCAAGTTAACGCGAAATCAGCAAACAAATCTTGGTCACCAGCCCAAGTTCAGCCGAACTTGCCTACCACAAGTTCGCCTGAACTTGCCTGAGACATAAGAAACCACTTGCTTTCCTTCAAGTTCGCGCAAACTTGCATATACATATGCAAGTTCGGCCGAACTTAACCAATTTTCTCTGAAAACTCTACAAGTTTGCGCGAACTTGTACAGTCTTGTACAAGTTCGGCCGAACTTGTTGCCAGCTCTTGAGATTCTTGCCTCACCTATAAATACCCATGCTCCTCATTCATGCTCCCCTTGCTGACCAAGTTTGCTCAGAGCTCCCTCTCCAAACCTCTCGTGTCCTAAGTAAGAATCAACCCGATTTCACTGCAACAACGTTTATCAACGATCTACAAAGGTTTACAACGATTTTGGCATAAGGCATAGCCTTCGTTTTCATCAAAACTCATTCTTTTACGAAAATCTTCATCTTTTTCTTCAAAACTTTTGTTTTAAGCTTAGATCTACACAATACGAGTTTGTTTGGTGCTAGCAGAGACTTCCCAAACATGAGATCTGAAAGATCTCGGCTTGTAAGTTATAGATCTGAGAAAAACCTTTGACAAAGATTGATTTTTACACATACGTTCCTATATCAAAATCACTACACAAATCAAACTGTTTATCACACGAGAATAATCTGATTATATGTGCTCAATACGTGATGCTAGAAACATGTGACTAGGACTTATTTTCGTTAACTTGCCTCCTTAGCTAGTATGGTACTATAGTTTGGCTAACACCCGACGGGGTCTACTTAGGATGGACGCGCAAGCCTTCTCACGGTAGTTAGCATGAGAAATAATCCTATGTTAATCTGTGTGAATTGTATCGGTGTATCATGGTATGTAATTAGATTACTTCGTGAATGCTTTCTCGATTATGCTAGTAGTACTTAAACCTGTATGCTCACCTGTACTTAATTATATTGACTTGTATTTTAACGTATGTAACAGGTTGAGGATTTAGCATGGATGCTTGGATGTTGCTTAGTTTAGTTTGTTTTGCTTAGTTAGTTGTTGATGTATTTCAGATTTGGAACTTATGTATGGAATCTAGGGGAAATCGAACCCGGTTGAATTTTATGAGAAATCTCTGTTTTGTAATAATTGTTTAAATGTTACGTTTAATACTATGGGATATTAAGCAGGTTGTGATATGTTAAATGATTGTTATGGAACATCTCGTGAAATCAATCTGGTCGCCTAGTGCCACTAACCCCGATATTTCCGCCATCGGTTGGGGTGTGACAGCTACCTATTTTACTAAAATCAAATCCAATTGGGATGAATTGGGTGCTTTCAATCTTATTCCATCTTGCTCCTGTGGAGCATCTCGTGTTCTTGCAAAACGAGAAGAAGATCAGCGCTTAATTCAGTTTCTTATGGGATTAAATCCTTCTTATGATGTGGTTCGGGGTACTATCCTTATGATGCAACCTTTACCTTCAATCAATTAGGCGTATGCACTTCTTATTCAAGATGAGAAACAACGAGAAATATCATCTGCTGCTCAATTCTCCTCCGAATCTGCTTCTATGCATGTTAATTCTCAGTTTCATGGCACTTTGAACAGAAGATTTGAAAATAAAAAAAAAACTTGTTTGTTCACACTGCAAGAAAAATGGTCACGCTGTTAGCAAGTGTTATTGACTTGTTGGTTTCCCCAAGGAATTCAAATTCACTAAATCTAAGCGTGGAGCTGCAAATATGGCATTTGAGTATGATTCTGATCCGTCTAGCCACCGTGGATCTTTCGTTACCACAGAACAATACAATGATTTGATAAAACTTTTGCAAAAGGCACAGTTGACCAAAGAGCCTGCTGAAATTCAGCCTACTACAACCATTAGCCATGCAAATTTTGCAGGTATGATAACTTCTAATTCCAAAAGTTCGAGTATTAATTGGATCATAGATACCGGTGCTAGTGACCACATATGTCATGATGCTAGATTGTTCACAGACATTAAACTCCTTTCTAAATCATTTCTCACCGGTCTTCCAAATGGACATGTAATTACAGTTCATAAAATTGGCACTGTTCATTTAACTCAAGACCTTTCTCTTAATCGGGTCTTATTTGTTCCAGAATTTAAACATAACCTTTTATCCGTGTCTAAACTTTGTCAAGATACTCACGGCATGGTTTATTTTTCTGATAAATGTTGCATGCTACAGGCCCCTTCACTGAAGAGGCCACTGGCTCTTGGTAATCTCGTGCGTGGACTCTACATTTTGAAGGCAACCAATAAGCTGTTCATTGATTCTGTTTCTTTTACTACTTCTCATTGTAATTGTGTTGTTACTAGTGCAATTTGGTCTTAAAGATTTGGTCATTTACCTTCTTATAAAATGAAACAACTGCCTATTACTTCTAATATTTCTTTGCATTCTTTTGAGCATTGTGATGTTTGTCCTAAAGCTAGACAACATAAACTTCCTTTTCCACATAGTACTAGATCGACTGCTGCTATATTTGATCTTGTTCACATTGATGTTTGGGGTCCCTATCATACTCCTACTTACAATGGACACAAGTACTTTCTAACTTTTGTGGATGATTATAGTCGTACCACTTGGACACACTTATTAGCCACCAAAAGTAATGCCTTTCCGATTCTTCAAGGTTTTGTTGAAATGGTTGCTACACAATTCAATAAGCGCATTAAATGAATTAGATCTGATAATGCGTTTGAACTTGGTTCAGGAAATAAAGAAAAAGATTATTTTTTAACCAAAGGTATTATTCATCACACTAGTTATGTCCAAGTTCCATAACAAAATGGCGTTGTGGAACGAAAACATAAACATTGGTTGGAAACCTCTCGAGCTTTACTTTTCCAATCAAAGCTCCCTCTTAAATTCTGGGGTGATTGTGTCTTGACGGCCACATACTTAATAAACCGGTTTCCTTCAAAATTTCTTAATGGATTGACTCCATTTGAGGTTTTGACATCCAAATCACCATCTTATAATCACCTCAAGGCTTTTGGTTGCCTATGCTATGCTTCCACTCTCAAACAAGGCCGTGATAAGTTCCAACCAAGGGCCTCTCCTTGTCTTTTCATAGGCTATCCTTATGGAAAAAAGGGCTATAAATTGTATAACTTACACAGTCACCACATTTGTGTTTCAAGAGATGTTGTGTTCTTTGAACACATGTTTCCTTCAATACAATCATCACATACATCTTCTATTTTTCTGTCTCTTGATAACATCTCTTCTTTCTTTGAAGATAATCCTGTTGTTATTCCCTCTCATTCTCCTACTTCCTCTCATTCTCCTGATTTTGTTCCCTCTAATTCTGATCCTCACTATCCTGTTCCTTCTCAGCCTGCTGTCATTCGTAGGTCTTCTAGAACAGTTGTAAGACCTTCTTACTTGAAGGATTATGTTTGCAATCATGTTTCTAGTTCTTCTGAACTTCCTGACTGCACTCATACCTTATTGCATGCATGTTCTGTTGTTGTTCAGTTACCTGTTACCACCTTGAATATGCCAAGCCAATCTCTACTTCATTCACTTGACCTGTTACACGAGCCTACTTCTTACAAATAGGCTGTCAAATATCAAGCATGGCAAGAGGCTATGAATAAAGTATTTACAGCCCTTCAAGCTAATCATACATGGGACATTGTTGATTTACCTCCGGTAAGAAACCAATTAAGTGTAAATGGGTTTATAAGATCAAATATCATGCCAATGGTAGTATTGAATGATATAAAGCACGATTGGTTGTCTGAGGTGACACACAACAATCAGGAATAGATTATAGTGAGACGTTTTCTCCTGTGGTAAAAATGGCGACCATCCGTAGCCTAATTGCTATTGCGACTAAACTGAAATGGCCAATGTATCAACTTGATGTCAATAATGCTTTTTTGCATGGTGATCTTGATGAAGAAATCTATATGTCTCCTCCACTGGTATGGATATTCCTTCTCATCAAGTTTTGAAACTTCAAAAATCCCTTTACGGTCTAAAACAGGCTTCTCGTCAATGGTATGGTAAATTGTCCACTGTTCTCAAACAGAAAGGCTTTGTTCGATCTTCTAATGATTATTCATTATTTTCAAAGTCCATGGGCAATTCTACAGTTCATGTTGCAGTTTATGTTGATGACATTTTGGTCACCGGTAACAATTCACAAGAGATTGTTGATCTTAAAGATTTTTTACGTACCACATTTCAAATTAAAGATCTTGGGATACTTAATTACTTTCTTGGTCTTGAAGTCCTACATCATTCTACTGGTACCATTTTGACTCGACGAAAATTTGCTATGGACCTGGTCAAAGAGTTTGATGATTCTACTCTTCCTGTTTCTGCCTGCCCATTATCTCCTCACCTGCAGCTTCGAACTTCAGATGGTGATTTTCTTCCAGATCCTCTAAAATACCGACAATTGGTTGGTAAGTTGAATTATCTAACTCACACTCGTCCAGGCTTGCATTTGCTGTTCAGTTTCTTAGCCAGTTTATGCAAGATCCAAGACTTCCACACTGGACTTCTGCATTACATACTATTGCTTATGTTAAAAGCACTGCTTCTCAAGGCTTGTTTATTAATAACTCTCCTACATTTGACTTACATGCCTACTGTGATTCGGATTGGGCATCATGTCCTAACACTCGTAAATCTGTCAGTGGATACTTTGTATCATTCGGAGGTAGTCCTCTCTCTTGGAAATCAAAAAAGCAACCTACTGTGGCTTTAAGCTCGGCATAAGCAGAATATCAATCGATCAGACGCGTCACTGCTGAACTTGCTTGGTTAATAAGATTATTGTCTGAATTAAAGGTTCCCAATGTCACTCCAATCTCTCTTAAATGTGACAGCCAAGCCGCTATTCACATCGCTAAAAATCTTGTTTTCCATGAACGCACTAACACATTGAATTGGATTGACACTTTGTCCGAGAAAAGCTTCAAGAAGGTCTGATTACTTTGTCTCATACTCGTACAATCAATCATGTTGCTGACATTTTTACCAAGAGTTTGCCCGCTGCTCAACATTCTGTTCTGCTACACAAGTTGGGTATCTTAGACCCTCCAACTTGAGGGTGGGGGGTGTAGTCACGTGCTATGCACAACTGTCATTACGAATTAGTTAGTTTGTTAGATTTGTTAGTTGTTAGTATTATTTGTAATATATGTATATATATATATATATATAATAGCTTCTTGTAATTAGTTCAGTTAATAAAAATCAGTTTTTCCCCAATTTCAATTCTCTCTGATCACAGTAACCGCTATGAATCAGTTTCCTAAACCGTTTCCACAAAACCAGTTCCAAACCCGTTTTTGTAATGGAAGCTCCAAGCTGGTCCTATGGTTTTTAACATTCCTTAACCGAGTTAATTACGTTTTTCGTCCATGTGGTTTGGCAAAAGTCACTATTTCAGTCCATGTGGATTCGAACATGTGACCTGTGGTTTAGAAAGCAAATGTTAAACCATCGAGCAACATATTCAATTTGTAATTAAGCATATACTATTTTCTTTTAACATTCACGAAATGCTTCTACCCCAACCCAGAAATCAAGACCCCAACCCATAAACACTTCAGCCCTCCGGTCTTCGATTATGATAACGTTGTACACTAAATTAAGATGTTATCATGTGATTTAACAAATTCTTCCTCTTGTTAATGTCTTGATACATTGTTTATGTTGTCGCATACTTGCAGATGGATTCTACAATGTCTGTAAATCATCATTCACATTTGGGTTAATAGGTCTAACCGTATCAGACACTTTTGCTAGTGTTGTCCCTGTACGGGGGCTCTTTTACGTCGCCTTTAATCCTACAAATAATCTGTCTTTCGGCTTATTACTTGTATGTTTCTATTTCAAAATAACTCGTCGGCGATGTGGAACAAGAGGGCTGAATTATATTTAGATTGTGGAATAGTTTAGAAACACAAAGACATTACAGACTAATGGCAGGTAGACGGGCAACAAACTGCGCCGCTACCCCTTCTGAATAGCAAACCATACCCTGCTAAACACAAAATTTAGCCCCTTAACGTGCACGGTGTTACTACTTACCACGGGCCGAAGTGTTTATGGGTTGGGATCTTGAAGACGATGAATGTTTCTGGGTCTTGGGCTGGTCTGAAGATGATGAATGTTTATGGGTTGAGGTAGAAGTGTTTCGTGAATGTTAAAATGAAAATAATATATGCTTAATTACAAATGACTAAGTGGCTTAATGGTTCAACAGTTGCCTTCTAAACAAAGGTCACAGGTTCAAATCTTCTTACCAACACTTTATTTCTAAAAAAATGTGTATTTTTTAATAAAAAAATGTGTCTAGCTAGTTGGGTCAACAGGGGCAGTTTTGTCATTTGACTAAAACTTAACAGAATAGTCAAACGGTGTTAAGTGACTGGACTGAAACAGTTACGAAAATGAAACCACAGGGACTGTTTTTGCAATTTTTAAACTAATGGGCTGAAATAGTGATTTTGACAAACCACAGGGACGAAAAACGTAATTAACTCTTCCTTAACCGGTTCCACTATTCATCTGTTCCAAACTTGTTTCGGTTGAGATTTAAGTCGATTCAGTTCAACAAACGGATTGTTTACTTTTTTGCAGATGCGTAACTCTAGTATATGAAAATGACTGAGACATTGTTAGATTATATTAGATTTGAACATTTGACTGTTGTATGATTTTCTCATTGGAAAAATAAAAAATTATAATAATTTCATTGATTGATACTACCATAGTACCTAAGAAATTTTGGGTTTAGCAATCGTAACCTAGAAAAAATTTAATGCTATGGAAAATCTATGATAATTTACTTTTCACACTGCATCCACATACATCGTATTTAATACAAATTTAATTTACTTTCCCAAACTTATGGAAAATACATGTACATGATAACTAACTTTCAACTCTACATCCCCATAATGTGTTGTCTTGGATACAAAATTAATGTATTTTCCCATCACTTTTTAATTATACATAGCCATAAATCAGTTGCTCAAGGATTATCAGAAAAAAAAATGTTGATTTTGCTTCTGTTTTTGCCAATCGTGAGCGGTAATTTTCATTTCGCCGCTGCCTAAAGTGATTTTGTGGTATGAAGTGCGGTACCACAGGCAATCACACCCCGGATCATCCCTCCTATAAACTAGAGCTTGACGATATAATGTACCGCTTAACGGTGACGCAAACGATGAAAACAAGCCATAAGGTTGTATTACAAAACCTTAACGTCGAAATTCCATCCCTAAGGTTGTATTCGATGAAAACAAGCCATAAGATGTGAAAGCAGACGCGGAACTTAACTGAAACACAATGGAGAGCCACACAGTCGCCATCACCCCTAATGTTGTATATAAAGATTCTTATAAGATTTATAGTTTTTTTTTTAAGTTTGGGAATTAAAACTATAATATAGCTTTGCCCTTGTTTAAATTATAATACACAATTTTGTTTATAGATTTATAATTATATCATTTAAAATTTCCAATCCGTGTATACAGATGCCTAACTTAGTTGTAAAATTAAATAAAAAAATTCAAAACTCTATTTTATGACATGTTCCGTATTTACAACGACTAGGACCATGATTATAATACGACAACACATTTCTCATAAAAATACATAAAACTCTAGATTTTTATAATAAGACAACAAATTTCTTATAAAAATACATAAAACTCAAGATTTTATAGGACACCCATCTTATTTATCAAAAAAAAATATTCTATGCAATGTTGGTTCAGTTTGGTTTGAAATATATATAGAGCGAGTCGCCATTTGATGGGCGGTTTGGTGTAAAATTATAACATATTGACGAGAATTTGGTTTCAAATACACCAAATTCCAATGTCACGGATTATTCTTTTTTTAAAAGGCATGGCGATTTCATTTAAAATAATGAAAAAACCATCCAATTACACTACAAGAAATGGGTATCTGTAGCGGAGACATATTGGTCAAACCCTTTAGCGACGATATGTTTCGTCGCTATTGCACGTTTTCTTGTAATACAAACTTGCTTATGAGCAGATTGGATGTTACTTATTATTGGGCCCCCATAGTGATTCTAAGCTTTTCAATATCCAGAATCTGAGACATAAATGACAAAAGATATTGTATATTACTATTAAAAAAAATTATTATATTTTGCAATGTTTGTCATGTATCACAAGAAATACCCATAGCTTCAATGAGCCAGCCTCATTACTTGTTTCACCAGCAACCTAAAAGATCACCTAAGTAAACCACCACCCTTAATATTCTTTTCTTTCTACCACCAAATCACCTCCACTAACCATCTCTTCCCACTTGAGCCATCTTACTTTTGTCACAAAATAAAAACCAATGTTAACACACAATACCCTCCCCAACCCCCCCCCCCCCCCCCCCAAGGCCCGCAACCGCGATGGCTACCCCACACCACCAAATTCACATCCAAACCACCCCAAATGACCACCTTAACCATGGCAGTCTCACTGACGGATCACGCCCACATCACAACACCAAATACAACGCGCACCATGTTCAAGACAGTCTAACCACTCGTGTCACAAAGCTAATATGCGCGGTTTTTCTTAGCATTTTGTTCACCGTTGGGCTAGTAACGTTTATTTTATGGCTTAGTTTACACCCTCATCGTCCTATATTCCATATACAACAGTTTTCCTTTCCTAGTTTGGCCGAACCGAATGGGTTTTCAACTGCCCAACTAACTTTTAAAGTGACTGCACGAAACCCAAATATTGAAATAGGGATCTACTATGACACGGTGAATTTAACTTTGTACTATCGGGAACAAGTTATTGCGCAAACGCCATTATTGTTTCCGTTCTACCAATCACCTAAGAACACAGCTATCATCTATGGTACATTGTCTCGACCCCAACTGAAGATCGATAATGCCCGTTGGACGCAGTTTTTGGCTGCCCGAAAACAAGGGGCAGTGCCATTTAGGCTTGACGTGGCGTCGTCTATCCGGTTTAAGGTGTCCACGTGGGACAGCAGGCGCCACAAAATGCATGCCAATTGTGAAATAGGGGTTGGGCCAAATGGGATGTTACTAGCTAGTGATAAAGGAAAGAAATGTCCGGTTTATTTCACCTAATGAAGTTACCGTTTTCTTTTATTTATGTAATTATCACATGAATTATAAATAGTAAAGTTGGTAAATTGATGGTGGAATTTTCTAACACGATACCAAAGTAGTTTTTTTTAAATACTAATAATTATTCTTATAAAATAAAACCCATTAATTTGTTTATATAATCATGTATATATTTTTAGCTGAGTCATAACCTTAACATTAAAATTTTATAATTAATTTATTACATATTTTAAAAAGCAATTTGTTATTGAATATAATAATATATACAATTAGTATAATTTAGTTTTATAAGTTAAAAACTACTTACTTTTATTTATTATTTTTGTTGAAGATGAATGTGATGTCAATTTTTGTGGCAAAGATGAATGTCATGATAAACAGTACGTACCAAAATAATCTTGATGACGCTTTGTCGACCCTGACATCTGATCATACCAGCATCAGACACGGGTTCTACAACCAGTCTGTTGGGCTATGTAGAGACGACGTTGAGCCAGCCGATTGTCGCAGGTGCATAAACGAAGCTGGTAGAAGATTACGAGAAATTAGTCTGAATCAAAAGGGTACAATTAGTTGGTATGATACATGTATGTTAAGGTACTCTAATGTGACCATTTTGAAGGTGGATATTATTGCAGCTGTACTAGTTTCTGTTTCCTATACCTAAAGAGCCAAATCGAGGTTCGGGTCCGAATGAGCCACTTAAAACTAAGCCAAACAGGTCCATGTAACTAACTAAATTGAATCTGGATATTGTGCAGCAAATGGTAAACTCTCAATATTGACAGGAAATACTAAAATGGCTATTATTTTGATACTTTTGGCCCTCTCGCCCCTGACGCGGTGCGGTTCCTCAAGCGGGTTCAGCAGGTGATAAGTAGTAACAGCGCGCATGTTAAGGGGCAGAATTTTGTGTTTAGCAGGGTAGAGTTTGCTATTCAGAAGGGGGTAGCGGCGTAGCTTGGTGCCCGTCAACCTACCATTAGTCTGTGATCGTCGTTGTTAGTGGTTTAATATATAAATAATAATGATCTTAAACTTCACAAAAGAAAAAGTTAGATTCTACCAGAAATTCAACAATAAACTATCAGAACACTAATGATTAAACAATTCCATCCTCTTCTACTTATTAGTAATAAATTACAGCAACATTTACATTAAGGGACCAAACGATAAAAGAATTTAAGCGACGATACACATAGAAAACACAGAGCATAAGAAAAAAAACTTAGGCCAGAGGTGAGATTAGAGACCGAAAACGCAGAATATTAGTGACCGTTTGGTTTGTTACGATATCAGCTTGTACGAACACTCAGTAACCGAAAGATTAAAAAAATAAAGTCATAATATGTATCAAAGAATTGCAACACATTTTTAACGTCTCTCGAGGACCATAAAAACGAATACCAATACTCGTCATAATACAGTACCAATGTTGGTATTGATTTGGTTCGCGAGTAACATATTTGGATTAGAGCATTCACAATGAAACTTGTACAAATATGTGAGGGCGTTTAGTTATATTATAAGGAATGGTTGGTAGTGTTTTTGAGTGGTTGTGAGTAGAGGAGAGAGAAAATATATGGGAAAGTTACTGCTCATCTGTAAATATATGGGAAAAAAATTCTGGAGAGAGAAAACTGTATAAATTTTTTAATATTTTTAGAAATGGTTGTAAGTGAAGAAGAGAGAAAAGGTAATGATAAAGGTATAAAAAAATTATTTAATTGAAAATGAGAGAAAAAAATAGTTGTTTTTATGAAAATATATAGATATATATGTATAAATATAGGGATTTCATTGTGAATGCTCTTATTGTTTACTACATTCAAAGTTTAATAATCATAATAAAAAAATATTAATTTGAACATCATAAAAATAAAGATTTTTTTTATGTTTATTATCACACTAAGAATTTCAGATATATAATTGTTACTTTGTTAGCATAATATACTAAAATAAACTAAGGGGAGTAAAGTGCAAATTTCCAAAACCATACCATAAAGATCTTCATGATAAGGTTATTTTTGAAAGGCTAAGAATAATACTCAAACCAAACACATCACAACCAAAAAAAAAGAATCCACACAACAATAACAACACAAAACACTTAATCTTCCCTTAAAATTTTTCAAAATCTCCAAAATGGGTAGCCAAATTCACTTTTCACACCCCCAAATCCTACTCAAAATCCCCATAAACAAACCAAAACCACAACTCCAAACAAGAATAATAACCTCATCTTCATCACCATCAATCTCAATTTCAACAGTAAGCCCAAAACCAGATGTATACAATGTTAAGTTCAAGACTTTAGGAGCATGCAAACTGGGGATATCAAGATATCCTGATTTTGAATATAATGCCCAAGGGGGTGAGGGTAGTGGGATAGGGAAAAAGATGGTGGGAGTTGACTTTAATGGTGAGACTTCGGTTGACTTTGATGTGACAACACTTTTTATTCCGCCATTGACGACGGCGACAACTAACTTTTTGGGGTTGCCGTTACCGCCGTTTTTGAAGATTGCGATTGTTCCGGAGATCTTTAGAGGGATCATTAATCTGGAATCCGGCAAGTATGGTTGTTTGATGAAAGTTGAATTGTGGAAACGTTGTTTACTGGTTCACTGATCGGACCGGTCTGGTTGTACGTAAACTAAAGGTTAAGTGAATGAAGCAAGAAGGCAGTGGTAGTAAATTTAACCGGGAAATATGTTTTTAAAAATAAAAGATAAAAAAGTTGAAACGGTAAATATATTATTTTAAATAAATGATTAAAAATAATATAGTGATTTAAAACTTTTTTTTATAAATATTGAATAAACTGTCAGAATAGTTTTTGAGGTTTGGTTATTTTTGTCACTTTAGTTTCAATTTTGTTGCTATTTTCATCCAAAATCAAAATTTAGTCAGATTTTCAATTAAAATCCAGCTTTTTTTGTTTTTTTCTCTCTCTTTTAATAATGGCAAAATAGTCAGATTTTTTAAATTTACTATAATAAAACGTTAAAAAACCATTTTGTCCTTCATGAAAAGGGACAAAATTGGATATTAATTGAAAAATCTGACCGGATTTTAATTTTGGATGAAAACAGTAATAAAATTGAATCCACGGGAACCCGGATTCAAAAAATCTGAGTTTTGTACTAAAGTGGTAAAAATAATAAATGTTAGGGGCCACTATTCTAGTTACATCTAGTATCAACGAACCATTCTACAGCATTTTCATTGTAATATAGTTTCATTTTGCGATAAATATTAATATATATTAATATATATATATATATAGTACTAAAACCTATTTATTTCGGCTCATTATCACCAATTTATTTGATTTGCATGTTTTACCACTAGATGTTTTCATTGGGCTGGTCATGGGTCAGTTTAGTTCGGTTATTACTTTACGTCAAACCACAAACAAAATAAGGATGAAAATCCAACAAATAAACGAACACAAAACGACATAAACTTTCATTAAAATGATCCAAAATATTTAGGCCAAACATGAATTTGATTGTTCATGGATATATTGTTGGTTGTTTTGTTTACAATAACGCGTTCTTAACGTAGGTGGATCTTAAATTCAAGGCGAAATTCTGGTTTTCGGTGGGGAGTATCTACAAAGCTCCGCCATTGTTGGTGGAAACATTATTAACATCAGAAGAGTCGAAAGGAAGTCTAAGGAGTGGAAGTGGAGAGAGGCTTGATGAACAAGGAAGGTGCAAGTTAGTTGGAGTCGCTACCGTCGAGCCTATTGATGATTTTTTAATGAATTCTTTTCTTGATCTTCCAACCGAATGTCTTGCAATTTTAAATGCCACAATTGCTTTCTCTAAAATGAAGATTTTAAATTAAACTCGTGACCTCTTTGTAATTATTATCATAGAAAAGTTAATATTACTCAACAAGATTCCTTTTTTTTTTCTTTCAGTTTATTTACCTTTTAGGGTGTTATTTTTTCATTTTCTTTAAGTTTATTTACTTTTTAGGATGTTATTTTTTCGTTTAAATTGAAGCCTTTGAATGCCAACATAATCTTTGGTGACTTAGAAACGGAAAAGTGTTTACATAACACTAGAAGTGACCCTTCAGTGAAATGCGGCGAGGGACAAACCGATTTTGAATGAAATTTAAATAGAAATGTAGGCGAAATGGTAAAAGTAACACTAATTAAAAAAACTAAACTAAAATATTACAAAACTAAAAAAAGTAATAAAAAATGTTTTTGTCTCTCCCAACCCCAATCGGTTCTAGGAGGTTTGGTGTATTTTTGGCACAACCCGGTTTCTATCCCATACCGCTTTTGCCAAAACCGGGTTCTTGCAATCGCCTAGGGTTCGGTCGACTTCTTCTTGCAATCGCCTAGGTTCGTCCACTTCTTGCAATCGTCTATCGAAGATTCAGTCTATCAAACGAGGTAAAAGTCTTCTGGAGAATTGGAGGACAACTAGGGTTTAGGCCTTGTAAGATAGTAAGAACTAAGCGTATAAAGCACTACAAGTCATAAACATGTTACTAGGTGTTTAACCGGGTTAGACTCGAATTTAATCATGTCTTAAAAAAGTCGACTTATTTAAAACACGAAAATGTTAAGCTCAAACCCAAACTTGTTTAACTCTGTGTCGTATCGTGTCAACATATCTGTGTCAAAAATTGTCAGCCCTAGCTATGGGAATTAGATACGTTTAGACAACCTTTGACCGATTCACCTACCGTTTCAAACAATAACCGTATAACTCACAACTCAACCTCCATGGGACCTTATGTGATTTAACTTATAGTTTTTTTCTTACAGAATATAATCGTAAAGAATATCTTTAGATTCATTGATGTATAGCTAAATAAATAATCTTATGTACATTCACAATCCAAAAATATCACACAGATTGGCAATTCGTTCGGTTATCAGGATGCATTTCTGTTACCGATAATTCCTTGACAGAACTAGCTGTCGGATTCGACTTGTCGGGGTCACCTAAGCTATCTAACAAGAGCCCTTTTGAAAGAAAATATGGCGGCTTTTTTGGATCGGGTAAGGTAATAGAGTTGTTATTAAGCATATTGAGAACACTAGCCATGGAAGGCCTTGCATCTGCATCTTCTTGCACACATAATAACCCGATGTTGATGCACCTAACGACAACATTTTCCGAATAAGAAGATTCAGCAAGTGATGTATCCACTAGCTCCAATGCTCTTCCACCCGTCCATCGTTTCCAAGCCTGGGTTATTGTAGGATTGAAACTTGTCAGAGTTTGTTGGGTAACGGTCAAAATAGTTTAGAATTGAAAAGGGTTATTTTCTAGTGCGGGCCATAAACGTAAAACATGTCATTTTGGGTTGAATTAAAATACTGCTTGTCCTTTTTTATATACAATTAATTTTTAATTTTGTAAAAAACAATTTAAATCTTTGAATAAAAATGATTGGGAGGTATGCACTAAAATAAACTTTGAGCAACTGTCAACCTGTTTGACCCTTTTTCACTAAATCGATTTTGAGCCATTTGACCCGTTTGAGTTGAAAGAAGGAAAAACCAAAATGAGGGTTTGCAGTGAAAGCGAACGAGGTTACTTACGAAGAGTAGGAGATCCTCGCCATCATCCTGTCGATAAAAGCTAGAGTTTCTTTGCCCACTAACAATCTCGAGAACTATGACGCCGAAGCTGAATACATCAGATTTCACTGAAAAATGCCCATGCATAGCATACTCTGGTGACATATATCCACTGTAAACAAGTCAGATTGTCAAACATTATTACAAATAATAATAGCTGCACAAAACACTATATTCTAATAGTGATTCAAATTACTTACAGGGTTCCAGCAACTTTCTTTGTGTTTCCTAGAGTTTGATCCACCTCAATAGTCCTAGTCAATCCAAAATCCGCGATTTTCGCATTCATGTCCTGATCTAGTAAAATATTACTAGCTTTGAGATCCCGATGAATGATTCGTAATCGTGAATCTTCATGTAGATAAAGTAATCCTCTAGTGATCCCTCCTATAATTTTCCATCGTGTTGCCCAATCCAAATGCCCATGTTTAGCAGAGTCTGCATTGACCGGTCAAACACGTGATAGATGTGACAAACGGCACAAAAATGTAACAAAAATGCATATGGGACTAACCGAACAAAAAGTAGTCTAGACTCTTGTTTGGGACATATTCGTATATGAGTATCTTCTCTTTGGATTCATGGCAAAAACCTAAAAGTCTTACAAGATTTCGGTGTTGAAGCTTAGCCACTAAAACGGCTTCGTTAACAAATTCTTCTACACCTTGGGAAGATGTTTCTGATAATCTCTTCACTGCTACTTCTTGCCCATTTGCAAGCACACCCTGCATATATATAGAATATTGTGTTTATATCAATTTCCTTGTTCAAATCTTTACCATGAAATTGGATTTTCGACTAAACACAACTAACCCTAACAATACAATATTAAATAGCATATATGACAATAACTCTAAGAAAAAAAAAACCAATATTTATGACGAAAAGCAGACAACAATATATTTTGTAAGAATGGTCGATTACTGTGTACCTTGTAGACAAGACCAAACCCGCCTCTCCCGATCTTGTTCTTTTGAGAAAAGTAGTTTGTTGCAACTTCAATCGTCTTCAAATCATATTGCAAAGATTGCACCCATTTGGTCTCTACTCCAGCTATACAATTACAAGAAGCCATCAACAAGACAAAACTTTGAGATTTAAATTGTGCATGAGTTTAGGGTCACTCTATAGATAAAAAGTATACCAATGTTATTAGTTGAAGTTTGTGTCTGATTCGCTAGTAGAGTAGAGAAGCTAGTGGTTTCGTCTATCTTTGACACTTTGTCTTTTCGCCGCGCTTTTGTAAGAAGGAACCAGATGCCGATTCCAATCAGCACCACTGAGCCACATGCCACTGAAACGACCACATAAATCGTTCTTGCAGTGTTGCTCTTTTTGCTTGATTCGGAAGCATCTGTTAAGATTCATTTCGTTTCAGAACACATAACATTAAATGGTCTAACAGATTAACCAGCAAAGACAAATCATGGCTTTTACAAAACTTGTAATACAAAATAAAATTAAAATTTTAAAGAACCTTTTAAAATCATCCCACTCTAATAATTACATTTTCATCATGCTGTGTAACGATTTCAGTGTTCGTGCTTTCCATTTCTTGCGATTTCAGTCCATGACACTAACACGGTTAAATTGCTAAACAGCTGAGCGTTTAAGTCATTTCACGTAAGGGACTATTTATGAAACTTACCAAGATGATTGAGGAAGCATTTGTGTCATTTACTTCATATTAAAAAGAGTTAACCGCTATTTTCTCCCTGTAATTTTTCACTTTTGTCATTTTAGTCCAATTTTCAAAAATGCACCAGTTTCCTCACTGACATACTGGAAACGTGCCACTTCACTCCAAAAATTAAAATTCAATTAAGTCAGACAGGTTTAAAGAAGGGTATTATTGTCAATTCATATATGTTTTATTTTCACCTTATTTTATGTCTGATAAATGAAAAGACAATAATACCCTTCATTAAACTTGTCTGACTTGACTGAGTTTTAATTTTTGGACTGAAGTGGTACGTTTCCAGTATGTCAGGGAGGAAACTGATGCATTTTTTAAAATTGTTCTGAAATGGCAAAAGTGAACAAACCACAGGGACGAAATAACAGTTAACTTTATTAAAAAAAATTGAAAAACAAATTAAAGCATTATTGTTCATGAATTTTATATGTGCAAAACTTTACATTCCTAAACTTAAAAAAAAATTAATAATAATAATACTTGTAAAAAGGCCGGTTCCAAGCTGTAAGCCGTAAACCATGAAACCGTTAAAACCGAACCGTGTACCGGACTATATGGCATGTTAATGAACACCCTAATAGAGTGTTGCAAACAGAATTTTGTTGCATTCCTACAAATAGTAAAAGTCGAATTTGGATGCAAAAGGAATATTGACTTGATCATTTGTTGTTGAATTATTTGACAGTGACTACAATTTGGATTTTGGTGTGACATTAACGTCTGCAATTTAGATATTGGTCATTTGATGTGATTTCAATATGCTGTTTTTGTTTTTATCTAGGACTATATTTTGGGATTACCGTAATTAGTCTATTTTGTATGAATTTACTATTTTGTTTTAATTTAGAGTAAATTGCCATTTTAGTCTTTTAAATTATCATTTTAGTCTAAATATTTTTTTTCTTCTCTGGGTCCCTGAGTTTTCCATTTTATTGTCATTTTGATCACATTGCCTAACTCCGTTAAAAAAACCTCAGTTTTAACCAGGGATTCTTGGCATTTTCATAATACTTATAATACTAATAATATTTATAATATAAAACACAAAAAACTAACGTTGTGATGGAGCGGAGGTCGGTGACGGTGGTGGAGATGCCCATAGGTTAATTGACGTTGTGGTGGACATTTTGGTGGCAGATGTCAGTGACGGTGACGGTGGTTGGCGGAGGTGAGTGCCGGGGGTTGGTGATGACTGTGGATCGGTGGCGGTGGCACTGGCACCGATGGTTGTGGAGAGAAAGAATGTAAAGAGATGAAGAACGAGAGAGAATGGGGTGGGGTTGGGGGTGTGTTAATCAGATTTTTATAGAAACAAAAAATAAAGTTAGTTTTTTTGTGTTTTATATTATTAGTATTATAATTATTACGAAAATGCCAAGAATACACCTGGTTAAAACTAAGGTTTTTCTAACGGAGTTAGGCAATGTGATCAAAATGGTAAGAAAATGGAAAACTCAAAGACCCATAGGAGAAAAAAACTATTTAGACTAAAATGACAATTTAGGACAAACCTCATGGACTAAAATGGCAATTTACTCTTTAATTTATAAGCATTTGCCTATATCTTAAGTTTTCTATATTTTTTGTCAGCCGTTGGCTGCAAATATGCAATTTTATGTTTTTTATCTCGTTTTCAATTCAGTTCACTCCCAAAATTCCAAATTTGAGGAACCCGAAATTATATTCGAATTTTTAAAAATGTTATTGTGTTTCAGTTGTTTTCTTTTTGTATAGCCAAGTGTTTTATCTCTAATTTCCAACAAAAAATTATTTCATAAATGACATATGAAATCAAATTTCAACTTGAGGGATTAGTAGGGATGGCAATGGGTTGGGTTCGGATCGGTATTGGTAATCCTATACCCATACCCGATTGTAAAATCGTGTCTCATATCGGACCCAATACCCGTCGGGTATTATGTATACCCATTAATTTGTTAAAAGATATACGTTGGGGTTTCCAAATACATTTTTTACTATTAAAATTATAATATATTTTATTTATACAACAACTATTATAAATAAAAAAAATGTACATAATATAAGTTTTATCATAAATTAATAATGACTTTATAATACTTATACACTTATATATGTATATACTTCACATCATACAAGACATAAATAATATTATCAAATATATATACTAAAACAAAATTTATTTTTTCACATTATAAACATACTAAAATAAATCACTAATAGACAATGATTAATGGAAAACAAAAATATAAATTAAAAAATCGGCGTAATGATTGGGTATATAGTTCGGGTAAATGAGTATGTGGTTTCGAGTAATTGGGTCGGGTAGTGGGAGTGAGAACACCCTTGGGCATTTTGCGCCATGTGGTGTCGTGGAGGTCCAGTCAGCATATGGGCATTGTGGGGCATTATGTTAAAAGGGGTGTAGTGGGGATGTGGGCATTACGTTAAAAGGGGTGATAAATAAAATAAAATAACATCAAAAAAATGCTATGGGCCAAACAAAAAGAAGAAGGCGTTTTAAAAAGCACGCTCCTTCATTTTTTTCATATAAAAAAACACCTCGGGGTGTTTTTGATCGTTTTTTAGAGGAATACCCCAAAAAGAACTCACTACGAGTGGTCTAATATCATAGCATCATAAAAAATATTATGAGAAGAGCACCGCTTTTTGAAAACATTACCAAAATAAACATTTGACAAAAATTTTCTAAAACAGACGATATTCACCCTTTTTCCAAAATAATCTTAGGGGGAAGGGAGTGGTTAAACACCTAAAGTGTTTAAACTTCAAAATCAACCAATGAGAGTGTGTCACGTCAATCCACCTAAAGTGTTTAAACTTTTGGTCAAAAGTGTTGGCAATGGTTAGACACTTGATGAATTGGTAAACTTCTTTTGTTTTTTGTTTTTAATAAAACAACTAAAACATTAAAATTAATTACAAAAAACCATTACATTAAATTCTAACTTAAAAAAAACATAAAATTCAAAAAAATTACTTTGTCCCACATTGGTGTGGAAACGACTAAGAAGTTGTTTATAAGATTAAAATCTAACACTCCATTGAACTATTTGTGCCATGTTTTACCACAAGTCCTACCCGCGCGCAGGGGGTGCAACCCAACCGGAATTTGGCTAGGCTCGTGCATGCCCGCACGTCCTGCGGACACGAATGCAGCTTCGAAAAACCGAGCCTGCGTGGCATCGTTTTTGGGTTTTGCAAAAAAAAATTAATGTTTTTAAGGTTTTTTTATTAATGACAAAACAACAACCACTTTAATTAATGACAAACCAACAACAACCACTTTACCAAAGCGGTAAAGGTTTGCCACTTGACCAAGTTTGCCGATCGGCAAAGGGTGTCGACGGCGGTGTTACCGCGCGACAAACCCGTTTGCCGATCGAGTTTGTTGCCCACTCCCTTCCCCCTTAGTTGACGTCTAAAAGCGAGGGTTAAGTCAACTCTTAAAAAAACAAAGTCTTAGTCATCTCAGCTAATGGAGTTGATGTGAGATTTATGAAAATAAGACCGCCTTCTCTTATGAATTATCTAGAATAAATACATCATATCCTACATTCAAGAACATTTAAACCCCAAATGTCTATATCAAAGACTTTTAAGTCAAACATGTGTTTTTAAATAAAAAATATGTCTATTTTTCTAATTTTCGCCTAAATTCAACATTTCATTATCCACCGTACCTGGAGTCGACGACTCAGTGGCGCCATAGAAAGCTGAAATCGAGTACCTAACAAAGCAGCTCGGAGTAAACGCCCTAGCTGCAACTCTACCACTACAACAATCCCAAAGCTCACCAATCGTATCCTCCAAACACTCATTGCACTGATCAGTCGACAAATCCGCCGTACACTGCATCATCATGTAAATCGCCAACGAATTCGACACCGTCACATTACCTACCGTCATTTTCCGTACCAAATCTCCTTCAACAGCTTGTTTCCGTATCTTACTTGCCAAATTACTCAAAAAACTATTGAATTCAGTGACGTTTGGAGCCCTAGCCGTGCTAGATTCGTTGCCGAACGTCCAATTATCAAGGATTCCGATGATTTTCCGATCGGAATAATGCAACATACAGTAAGAGTCCCATATTGCTGCTTGCTTCTGGTTAGGACAGTTCTGTTTAATCGAGGAGATGGAGTTGTTTACGCAATCGTTGCAGGTTTTCAGTCCGATATCGCTGCGGCAAAGCGCGATGGCGTTTACCGGAGTTCCTGCGGTTGAGCGGTAGAAACCGCGGTGGTTATTTCCGGTGAGTGAATGAAGTGCGGTGGCTAGGGTTTGTTGATCTGCGGTGGTGGTGAAATTGCCGCGGTTTCTGCAGCGGTAGATGTCGAAATCTACTGATTGAGTTATGGCGAGAGTGATGGTGGTTGCTTGGAGAAGAAGTAACATGAATGAAATTAGAGTTTTCATGTTGGTTTTGTAACAAACTTTTTGTTAAGATTTGAATTTAAATGTTTTGGTGTTGATTGGTTTCTTTCTATGATCCGGAACTCAATAAATGGTTTATAAAGTAATAGTTTATTACTCAAAAATTAATATTTGTATAGCCATGTTTATCATGTTTTTCTTTTATTTTATACTTAACAAATGCTTCAGAAACATATTAGTAAAAGTCAAGCTGTCACATAATATTTTTTATTTTATTTTGACTTATATGCTAAAAAAAATTTATTTTTGACTTATATGCTAAAAAAGTTAACATGTAGTATATTTTAACAATATACGATTCAGACAAGTGTCATGAACTGCAAGAATATACGATTCAATACATTTAATAGGAAAGGATATCTGTAGATATATATACATTGATGAGATTCAGTGATTCACAGTGGTCACACAACTATAAATAAACAATTAATCCTATGTGCATGTACACTCCAAAAAATCATAAAAATTGGGAGTTTTTTTTTGTTATCGAGCGTGCATTTCGGTGATCGATGATGAATCGTTGACAGAAGAACTAGCAGTCGGATTCGACTTATCCGCGTCACCTGAGCTATCTAACAAGAGCCCTTTTGAAAGAAAATATGGCGGCTTTTTCGGCTCGGGTAAAGTAATAGAGTTGTTATTAAGCATGTTGAGAACACTAGCCATGGAAGGCCTTGCTTCTGCATCTTCTTGCACACATAATAAACCGATGTTGATGCACCTAACGACATCGTTTTCCGAGTAAGAAGATTTAGCAAGTGACGGGTCCAGTAGCTCCAACGCTCTTCCACTCATCCATAGTTTCCAAGCCTGGGTTATTGTCGGATTGAAACGGGTCAGAGTTTGTTAAATGGCAAGACGGTTAGGTAATACTAATGAGTCAAAACAGTTTAGGATTGAAACATGGTTATTTCTAGGAAAACACACGAGGTTACTTACAAATAGTAGGAGATCCTCAACATCATCTGGTTGATAAAAGCTAGAGTTTCTTCGCCCGCTAACAATCTCAAGAACTATGACACCGAAACTGAATACATCAGATTTCACTGAAAAATGTCCATGCATAGCATATTCTGGCGACATATATCCACTGTAAGCAAGCAAGACATCAAATGAGCGGTTAATATATCCATAAATGACTAGGGTTAAAAATCAAACATTGTTGCACAAAATAATAATTGCACAAAATATTAAAACTCAAGGATATAATCCATTTTAATAACGATAATAAACTTACAGGGTTCCAGCAACTTTCTTTGTGTTTCCTAGAGTTTGATCCACCTCAAAAGTCCTCGCCAATCCAAAATCCGTGATTTTTGCATTCATGTCCTGATCTAGTAAAATATTACTAGCTTTGAGATCCCGATGGATGATGCGTAACCGTGAATCTTCATGTAGATAAAGCAATCCTCTAGTGATCCCTCCAATGATTTTCCATCGTGTTGCCCAATCCAAATGCCCATGTTTAGCAGAGTCTACATTGACCGGTCAAGCACGTGTTAGATGTGACAAATCACAAATGCATGTTATAAAGAAAGCCAAAATCTAATAAAAATTGTTAGTTGTGCATTTGGGACTAACCGAATAAAAAGTAGTCCAGACTCTTGTTTGGAACATACTCGTAAACGAGTATCTTCTCTTTCGATTCATGGCAAAAACCTAAAAGTCTTAGTAGATTTCGGTGTTGAAGCTTAGCTACTAAAACAGCCTCGTTTACAAATTCTTCTACACCTTGGGAAGATGTTTCTGATAATCTCTTCACTGCTACTTCTTGCCCATTTGCAAGAACACCCTGCCGATATAAATGAATAATTGAATATTGTATTAGTATCAATTTCTTACAAACTTAAGCAGTAAACCAGTTAATAGTCCATGCTAGCCTAGAGGCTAGAGTACAACACTATAGTCTAAAAGTAATGAATTACTTTGTACCTTGTAGACAAGACCAAACCCGCCTCTCCCGATTTTGTTCTTTTGAGAAAAATAGTTTGTTGCAACTTCAATCGTCTTAAAATCGTATTGCAAAGATTGTACGCTTACAGTCTCCATTCCAACTAAACAATTACAAGAAGATATCAAAAAGATAAGTTTCAGACTTAATTTAAAGATTCGTATAGAAGTCGCGTTTCAAATAGTCTATCACGGGAATGATCACATACTATACTATAATGTTTTTCTTATTGGTTTTGCAACAATAACTACAATCAACAATAAAAATTCAAAAACTATATAGCAAAAAGTAAATTGATTATCAGTTTAGTGTCATTTATAGATTCAAAAATTACCAGTGTCGTTAGCTGAACTTAGTGTCCGTTTCGCAAGTAGAGTAGAGAAGCTGCCAGTTTCTTTCTTTGACACACCGTCTTGTCGCCGTATTTTTGTAAGAAAGAACCAGATGCCGAGTCCAATCAACCCAACAGAGACACATACCACGGGAACGACCACATAAATTATTCTTGCAGTGTTGTTCTTTTTGCCTGCCAGAGTGATCACGGGGTTTTAAACTTTTAATTTTAAAAACTTGTAATACTCAATAGAATTAAAATCAAACAACAATTTCATTAAAGCCAGTTACTGAGAAGCCCTATCACTCATTCACATTTCACATATAAAATCAAATTCCAATGCTAGCATACGCAACAAACAAATAGCACAGCAATAACAACAATCAGTACCTCGAGTCAACTTCGACGGGACCGAAATAAGCGGAGGATCATTATAAAAATGCTCATTCGAATACCTCACAAAGCAATTCGGATAAAACACCCTTGCAGCCACTCTACCACTACAACAACGACGTAGCTTCCTATCTGCACCATCCAAACACTCACTGCACTGCTCCTTAGACAAATCAGGCGTACATTGCATAATCCCGTAGATCGTCACCGAATCCGGCCCAAACGTCACACTTCCAACCGCTAATTTCCTAAACGAATCTCCTCCGGCAGCTTCCACCTGTAACCTAACCGTCAAATTACTCAAAGCTTTAACAAACTCACCGGAATCCGAAACCCTAGCCGTGTTAAACAACTCGCCGAACGTCCAATTATCAACAATTCCGATGATGTTCCGATCTGAATACCGAATCATACAGTTCGAGTACCACGCTGCTGCCTCCGTCTGGTTCGGACAGTTCCGTCGAAGCGACGGAATCGAGTTTTTCACACAGTTTTCGCAGTCTTCCGGTCCGATATCGCCGCGGCAGAGTGCGACGGCGGTTATTGGAGTACCGGTGGTGTTTCCGGCGGTTGAGTGGTGGAAACCGCCGTTTTTTGCGACGTTTCCGGTGAGTGAAGTGAGTGCGGTTTCGATGATTTGTTGATATGATGTGGTGGTGAAGTTGTGAGTGGTTCTGCACTTGTAGACGCCGAAATCGGTTGATTGAGCTGTGGTGAGATTACTGCCATTGATGATTGCTTGAAGAAGAAGATACAGAGATATACATATGAATTTCATCTTAATTTTGTTGTAATTTGAGAAAATGTTTGTTGAATTAAATCGAATTGATCACTTTCCTTAGTTGAGATCTGGAAACTCACCACTACGGAGTGATAGATGCAACATAATCAATTCTTTTATGTTTTTTATTAATATGTTTTCAGACGACTAGTTAGATTACCCGCGTTGCGTTGTGGTGTTTTGATGGACATCTATTTTAGTTTCGTATAGCACCCGAAAGAAATATGCTCAATAGAATAAAAGAATATCGACATATATTTTACATTATCGAAAACTATATAAAAAAAATTAAATTAGACAGCGAAACGGGATGATTTTAAATTAATTATAACTTTAACGAAAAAGTAACTTTAAATGAAACACTAAAAATAAATAAAAGTAAAAAAATAATAAA
Organism: Scalesia atractyloides; assembly: GCA_947069175.1. Classification (NCBI taxonomy): domain Eukaryota; kingdom Viridiplantae; phylum Streptophyta; class Magnoliopsida; order Asterales; family Asteraceae; genus Scalesia; species Scalesia atractyloides. The sequence continues at coordinate 108,045 of CAMTDV010000303.1, forward strand.
GTGCCGGAAAAAATATAAAGAAAGAAACAAAAAACCTACTAGGATGAAAGCACTATTCACACAACTTGTTATTTGTGATTTATGTTAAAGTGTAGACCAACTTAAATTTATACTGATATGTGCATAAAAATAAACACGTAAGGAAATAGTTGCGACACGTTGTGGTGGTGTCTCGAATTTATACAATTTAGGGGGTGTTTGGCCTAGCTTTTAATTTTTGGCTTATGCTTATATTTTTAAATAGCTTATAGCTTATTTTTTAACATTTGATAAGCTATTTTTAAGTGTTTGGATTAGCTTATAGCTTATTTTCTCTCATTACACCCTTATTTGTCAAATAAGCTAAAAAACCATCTTCAAATAAGCTTATTCAAATTAGCTTATATAAGCTAATAAGCATAAGCTTAAAAAGCTAAACCAAACACCAAATTAAGCTTATTTTGTAAAAAAAGCTTAAAAAGCTATAAGCTTTGTTAAAAAAAGCTAGGCCAAACACCCCCTTAATGAAAATGTATTATATTTGACCCGACTCATTTCCGGAAAAAAAATCGTTAAAACGTAGAACAACTGAAAACGTACATAATAATAAGTTTAAGAGCATATAATATTTAACCCAACTCATTTCCAGGAAAAATTAACGTCCAAACGTAAATTAATTTCAATTTATTCCAACATTTACATAAAAATAAACATACAAAACTCAGTTATAAAGTTATTAAAAAGTTAAAGGGTTGTAAACGTAAACACCGATAAACGGTAAAAGTATTAAAAGGGACAAAAGACAAAAGAAAATTAAAAAGCAAAATCGAAAAAAAAGACAAAAGAAAAAAAATTAAACAATTAAAGTTACTGTATATGAACCTTCTGAATGTAGTTATCTATACATATAATAAAGTAAATCATATGTGTGACACATGTCGCTCTATGGAGCGATCTCAATTATGTTTTCCCGCCAAAATAAATAGATAGAGATAATATTTGTTATTAAGATTCGGATAAAAAATATTATTTTAATCCATGAATTTTATCTTTTTATCCTTTAACCTAAATAAATAGATATAGATAATAGTCGTTAATAAAAACGAGACTCAAATAAAAATTACATTATTTTAATCCATGATTTTTATCTTTTTATCTTTTACCATTTTGTTAATTAAAATATATTATTTTAATTATTTTAATTCATAATCTTTATCTTTACCATTTTATTTTTCAACCTTGAACCACAAGAAGGATCGATCGATTGGGTCTGATTATGATCTTCATAGCATGGCAGTTAGGCTTTAGGGAAGAACGTCATTAAAAAGATGAAAATGAACGAATTGGCAAAGTTTTAGGGATTTAATTGACATTTAAATGTCGGGTCAAAAACAAATACGGATCATAGCGTGATACCATATTTATAACCCGGAAAATGGGTTATAAATATGGTATCATGGTATGATCCGTATTTGTTTTTGACCCGACATTTAAATGTCAATTAAATCCCTAAAACTTTGCCAATTCGTTCTTTTTTATCTTTTTAACGTCGTTCTTCCCTAAAGCCTAACTGCCATGCTATGAAGATCATAATCAGATCCAATCGATCGATCCTTCACCGGTGATAATTGGTGCATTTTGCAGTTTAGTATTAGGTGTTGCTGGTACAATTGTTCCTCGGTTATCACCTAAAGTATTTTCACCCGATCCTCATATTCTATACGAGGTTAGCTCTGCTTTTTTTATCACTATATATTAGTATATTACTTATTTGATGCTACATTTTTTTGCGCAAAAACTGAACTATATATTTCTCGAAGTTTTTAGAGTCACCTTATTCTTACAACTTCTTATAGCCTTGAATGAACATTGTTGATATGCATATTTTTAGTTTGGAATTCAAATTCTTGATGCTTGCTAACCTATGTAGCCTAGGAAATAGTTTTATCATGTAACCTTCGCATTGATAATGTTACATGTTACTTAGATGAAACTTTTGGGTCTTCTTTGGGTTGCAAAGTGAGAGGATCTATTATTATTATTATTAGTTATCTTTGCATTTGCAAAGTGAAGATTCAAGCTTAATATAAAGGTTAACAATTATCGTGTTGCAATGAAGTCTCACGTTATAAAAGAATATTCATCGTTAGGACATTTCGGTTAAGATCTTATTATTTAATTTTTAAAGTTATAATAAAATAATTATCGATAATTTATACTTATCTGATTAATTAATATTATTTTGTAGCTATAAGTTTATCTAATTAGCTAATTGCTATATGACTAATCTGGACATTTCAACCATTTTTGTAGAACTAATAGATTAAGACCACTATTATTTAAATAAAACTTGTGTTCACGTTACTGTTAAAACTTGTGATAAAGTCGATGATACAATTTGTATTCTAATAGATGGTTCAAATGCATTATATTTATAAACTTGACAAACATCACAAGTTTTGATCGTACGTGGCATAAAATTTTGTTTGGATATCAGAAAAGCGTCTTAAAAATATCGTTTTATAATTGTTAAATCTTCGTTATTAACTATTTGATTTTTTATTTACTTAACCCGTGTAATATACAGGGTTATAACCTAGTATATAATATAATATAATAAGTTTTACGTTTTGGTATAAAACTATATATAATATAATAAGTTTTACGTTTTGGTATAAAACTATATATAATAGAAATAAGTTCATTTCTATCGTATGATCCCAAAGGGAAAATTTGATGTGGCGAAGAAAGATATCATTATCTGATAGTATGTGTTATACAAGTGGGGTGGTTCTCGCTTCATCTTCGTAGCTTTGGCATGATGTTTGCTCCACCATTTAACCTTCACATCAATTCCACTTCCCTTCATCCCACAACCCTCTTATTTCTTCTTTGTTTATTTCTTCAGGCCAAAAACGTTTTTCGGTGGCCGGCAAGTAACAGTGTTAAGGATCCGTTAGTCAGAGTCCATTAAGGTCAATATGTTAATAGTTAGGATTGCTAATAGTGATTCTTGGAGTTAGAACCTGTTTAAATCATTTATTCCTTTTATGTATAACATTTAAAGCAAAATATATAATTGTTTATACAATTCTTCATCTTAAACTATCATGGACAACTAAAGAACATGCGTTTAAAAAATAAAAAAACATGTGTTTTTATACATCTTAACTCATCTTACTAAATTTATTAGAGAAATGTTTTTTTTAACATCTTTATCATGTTTGTTTTCCTAATCACTAACCAAACACCTAAGAAATGAACTAGTAAAAGTCAAGTTGTCGTATATATGTTTCTAGATACAATTTCAAAACACAGGTGAAAATTACACCATTTGTATCACAAGTGAAAATGAAGCCATTTATATTGTTACTTTTTTAAAACTTATATGACGATTGATTTTGTAACATATATAACTTAAATCAAAATGTAAGCATTAATTTTGAAAAAGTGAGATTGTTTTAAGATTTTATGAATTTAAGAAAATAATGTTTTTTATTAAATTTATCATGAAAGTTTTTATATCATCCAATATATATGGATTATGTATAAGTCGATCTTGAGTTGAGTTAGGGTCATCTCAGGCTTAAAAATACACCAGACAACTTGTTTCGTTTCAGAATATTTACCGGCTAAAACTCAAAGTCGAGTTGTTTACAGCTGGAGCTTGCTCGTGACTCGACGAGTCAGACTCGAAATTGAGGAAGAAGTCGAAGAAGGCATATGTGTAAATTTGGGGCATAGGGATCCACCTGTGTTGTTGATTTAGTGTTGGGTTGCCGGAAAAGGGAACAGAAAGATCTTATGGTCGGCTAATCAGTGTCAACTAATCAAGAGCTTTGTTTAAGGTGGTTTGCGGACAATTGCTTATTAATAGTCGATTATTATATTTGAAACTTCTAACGAATTTTTAACATATACCATGTGTTTATGTTCACGATAATGTTCATGATGATGATGTTAGATTACGATTATCAACGATATTTAATATATTTAATAATTAGGTTCGAATATAACCTCATATTTTTACATTACTTTTAGTTGGTATGAGTTCATCAAAGTATGAATGAAACAATGTAATACGATACAATGTTTATACAAATGCATCACGATGCTTCATTGGTTATACGATATAATCATGACTTTTGTTGGTATACGACGATTACAGTTCTTTTATATCTACTTTTATCGATAACCCATTTCGAGAGAAGTGTAGATGAATTTATCAAAGGTGGTGAGGTTCATCATACCTAAATATATATAGCAAAAATGCTTGGATTTGCCTAGCTAGGGCTTTAGTTGTAAAATATTTATCACATTAGTTTGATGTAATTTTTCAAAGTTAGCTCAAATATATTTATCACATTAGTTATCAAGTTTCAATCATATCGGTCCGGCACCACTTGTAAATTTATTATTTTTATATATTGTTCTACATTATAAGTTTTTTTATTTGGTTTTTTG
>CAMTDV010000304.1:0-33418 GCA_947069175.1 Scalesia atractyloides
CATCGTTGCAAAAAGTTACATCGGCTATTAAATAACTTGCAATCGTAACCCTCCAGACAAGAACGACGAGTATTTACATATGGCTGAAAAGACTTCCCGCAAGTGTCTAGAATATTTCTATGAAATGGTATGTAAAATATACGCTCCCGAGTTCTTACGTAGACAACAAGCCAAGACATGGCGCTTTTGTACCAAGCTCATGAGGAGAAACATCCTTCCTAGTATGGTTGGTAGCCTTGATTGCACCCATTTTGTTTGGAGAATGCGTCCCACAGAGTTTCGGGGCCAATATATGAGAAAGATCACCAATACCCGATAATTATGCTTGAAGCGGTGGACTCTCAAGATTTGTGGGTTTGGTATGTTTTTGCGGTCCTCCAGGTGCATAAAACGACAACAATGATGTGTTTCAACAATCTCCATTATTTCTTACCGAATGAAATGGAACTGCGCCAAAATGTCCATTTTACGTTAACAACCACTTATACAAACGTGGTTACTATCTCGTGAATGGAATCTACCCTACATGGTCTGTGTTTGTCAAATCATTCCATATATATCCTGACTCACTAGAGAAAAGAAGTTCAAGAAGCAACACGAGGCAACAAGAAAAGATGTGGGACGGAGTTTTGGTGTTTTGAAGTCAAAATGGGTATAATGAATCAGCCAATGCGTGCTAAGACTGTGAAAAAATAGGTATGTGGTGTATACGTGTATTATTTTACATAAAATTATTTTAAAAAATGACGAAAACATGATAGCAGCGGTACACATTCGGGATCCTCCAGTCAAGCCTGCTCTCAATGACAGTGTGTTAAATGAGCTTATGGATGAAGGTACGCATCGGAACTAAAACATGATCTCATTGAGCATCTCGGAAGACTAGATTTACCCCACCTATTGGTGGAATCCGACGAAGAGTAGTAATTTTATTTAGTTTAATTTATTTGATTAAATGTAATTTTAATTTAATGTAATTTTTTTAATTTATTGTACTTTTATTTTGTTAAAAGTATGTTTTATTTGTTAAAATATGTTTTATTTATTAATGTTAATTTATATAAAAAAATTAGTTTACCTCTACCTAAGATAGGTGACCACATACCCTTATGTATTTGGGTAAGAGGGGACTGAGAGAGTGGAATTGACATGGCAACAGATAATTAGGTGAGTGAAAAGTTTACCTCTTCTCATGAGGTGACCACCCCTTACACCGTTATATATCATATACTGTAGATATAGATTGATTACCCAATAACAACTTGTTAAAAATTATTGTTAGTTAAAGTTCTATACTATATTTTGTTATAAATTTTCTCTACCTAATAAAATAGGTTTATAGAACCATGTATTACGAAACGATATAATTATATAATTTATTAAAAAAACTTTATTTAACTAACATATGCTTTTTACCTTGACAATTCAGATACTAACTTGAATTTATCACATAAACCAGCCTATTTAATTAGTAACACTCGTGTCATACAAGAGTTGAATACAGAAAACGACCCACCCAACCCACCCGATTTGATTTTTAGTTTCTCAAAATTGTAATTAGTTATGCGGCCAATTATTTTCGTCGTAACCGGTCGAACCAGATTATGAACACCCCAAACCATCATACAATCATATACAATATGCACTAGGGTAAATTACACTTTTCGTCCTTTATGTTTTATCGTATTGCAATGGATAGCCTTTAACTTCAATAATTACAATCAAATCATTTATTTGTAAAACTCATTACACTCTACCCCTTTGCCAGTAACTAGGTTAAAACTTTCAGTTAACTTTATTCATATAGGGACAATTTAGGGGCTGTTTGTTTACCTCTTAATGAGCCTCTGAATGGTTCAGACCTCTTACTGGTTCAGCACTTAATGGTTCAGACTGTTTGTTTCGGGAGCAAAAGTCTGAATGGTTAAGACAGGATGTAGAGTAGAAATGATAAGTAAGATCAATCACGTTGATTCTACGAATACCCGTGATGAACTTGTCCCAACCCCAAAATTCAACCCAAAGGGCACGAATTTGAAGTGAAAAACTGTTTTTTCAAAACTGAAATCTGATCATTATCCCCTCATAACCATCATATAAATAGAGTTATAAATTCGAAACGGGCCCCAAAATACACTCGGGCCAAAAACTAAAACAAAACAAAAGTTGGCAAAAAGCCTAAAAAAACATAAAAATGAAAAATACTCATAGAAATAAGCCTTTTTGGGCCCGAACGTTCACCCAAACCGCCAAAGGCTATTTCCAGCAAAATGGGATTTTTCCTCACGATCGTTTTGACTGGTCGCATGCCCAAAACGGACCCCCGTAGCCCAAGTTAAAGCCATTTTAGTGAAGCCCCATTTGTCACACGATCTTGAGCCTCCAAATATAACATGGCCCGCTCCTCTACACTTGGGCCCGCATCAAGACATTTGCCTCTGAATAGTTAAGTATTATACTAAGTCTGAATGGTTAAGACCTCTAATCTAAATAAAAACAAAAACTAACATTAAACGCTTGACAATTCAGAATAAACAAAAACGATCTCACTGAACTCTCTTTTTTCTATGAGCCGCCACCACCACCGTGTTGCCATCTCCATCACCGCCTAAAACCACCGTCACCTGAAACTACTAAAATCAATTCCTAATATCCGGCGACAACGAAGCTCCACTAATAATGACCGTCTCCGGACGGTTCCTCAAATCTGATAACCACCACAAGAATCTCTTCGTTTGAATCAGATCTGTACAATCACATTTGAATCAGATTTGTAAAATCGCTTGTGAATCGCCGGCCTCACCTCGCGTTTAAATCAGATCTGTGAAATCACCTCAATCCTATAATCCTCCATTTGCGCTATCAAATCCAACAACCCACCAGCAGAAGCTCCCATCATCAAATTAGCCCTCAAATAATGATTATACAAATATTACATCAGGCTTATCCCGGTAGTTGATCACTGGGGTTTTTTAGAGAGGAAGGTGGGGACGGTGATGAATTTGGGGGTTAGGGTTTTGAAAAGTGGGTGGAGTTTGCGAGTTAAGATCACCATTGATGCCATTTTTTGTTGAGGTTGTGATTGGAGTAGAGTGAAGTTCTGGGTTTTGTTGATTTTTGGTATTTACACAGATTGTGGTGGTGGTGGAGAAAAGCCAGAGAGAGAAGGAGTTGTGTGTGTGAGAGAGAGGAGAGTTATAAGAGGAAGCATCAGGGTTTGAAAGGAAAAAATGCCCTCACATGTATTTCACATGACATTATTTAACGCTTAAAATTAACAATGTTAGGGTTAAAGGACGTAACGTGTGATGAGTTTTGGAAATAAAGGATTGTGACTGTAATTATTGAAGTTAAAGGCTATCCGTTGCAATCCGGTACAAACATAAAGGACGAAAAGCGTAATTTACCTCAAAACTCTAGAAATATCTTAAACACAAATGTTAGGCTGTGGGGTATGGGGCGGGGGTTGGGGCGTGGGATGGCCACAAACGCCCAAGTCACCACCCCGGGTGGGCTTGGGTTTTGGCGTGGCCCGTTGGGCGGGACTTTGGCACCCGGCGTTGGGCGGGTCTACGAAGGTGACATGGCGGTAGGTGATTGGTGGGTGAAACTAGCCGTTTGGGCTAGCCGTTGGGGCTTTGTTTAAAAAAAACTCTTTTTTTCTTATAAATACCATATCTCATAAATTTCTCACAAAAATATCAAACACAAAAAAAAAAATGAGTTCTTCAAGTTCAAGTGATTCTTCATCATCGTCTAATGATGGTGTGGAAATATTTCTACAAACGATCGCGACGGTGGTGAAAGCTATCGTGGAAGATGATGAGGAAGAGACTTCGCAACCAAAGCGAAGGAGATATATCCCTCGTAAACGGCAAACCACTAACGATTTGTTGGTACGTGATTATTTCTCAGCTGAACCTAGGTATGATGAAAAAATGTTTAGACGTCGTCTTCGTATGAGTAAACACTTATTTTTAAGGATATCTAAGGATCTTGAGGAGAGTATGATTTTTCAAACAAAAACCGGATGTAACCGGTCAATTAGGATTCAGTACGTGGCAAAAGGTCACGGTCGCGCTTAGACAGTTAGCGTACGGCAATAGTTCGGACATTATGGACGACTATTTAAAAATGTCGGCACGTGTAGCTAGAGAAAGTCTTCACAACTTTTGTTCGTGTATTTTAGGAGTTTATAAGAAAAAATATTTAAGAAAGCCGTCGTTCAGTGATGTACAACAAATATTGGAACACCACGCCGATTATCTTGGCCTACCCGGGATGCTAGGTAGTTTAGATTGTATGAAATGGCCTTGGGAACTTTGTCCAACCGCATGGCAAGGCGCTCACACCAGTGGATATTATGGAATGCCAGCCATAATGCTTGAAGCGGTTGTGTCCCAAGATCTTTGGATATGGCATGTGTTCTTTGGTATGCCAGGTTCACATAACGATATTACTATCATAAACCACTCGCCCCTTTTGAATGATCGGGTCAATGGTATAGGACCCAAAGGAAGTTTCTTTGTAAATGAAGTTGAGTACGTGCATGGGTAATACCAAATTGATGGGATTTACCCATAGCGTGGGGTTTTCGTTAAATCGTTCACAAAACACGGTACCCTCGATCCAAAGAGATTAAAGTTTAACAGGGTCCAAATGGCCGCACGTAAAGACGTTGAGCGAGCGTTCGGTGTTTTACAAAAGAGGTGGTGAATTTTGGCAATGCCTTGTCGACTATGGGACAAGGATCAGATTGGAACCGTGATGTACGCTTGCATCATTCTTCACAACATGATTTTGGAGGATGAAGGTAGGGCGGTCGTTACCTACTATGAAGACGATGTTAGTCAAGTAGAGAGCGTAACTGTTATAGACGAAGAGAAATCAATAAACGGATTTATTATCAAGTCGCAGGATATACATCACAACCATCGATCTGATTTGGTGGAACATGTTTCAACGATTCCTGGGTTCGACTCCGATGAAGACAACGATTCAACGAAGATTGATTGTTTTTATTTGTATGTTTTTAGTGTTTCATATATATATGTTTTTAGTGTTTTATATATATGTATATACAAAAAAAAGACTGATGTGGCTTGGTCACGCCACCCCAGCCACGCCCAACCATACCCCATTGAATGTGGCATTTGGTCTTGGGTCCACCATACGCCACGTGTCAACCCACACCCTAGCCCCCTGCCCCACCATACCCCACGGTCTTAGGTGGGTTTTTCAAACTTTAATAGCCTCAAAGTTCAGATATTATATCTATCTTAAACACAAATGTCGATGGATTTTCCATTGCTACCCTCCAAACTTTCATGAGATTGCAATTTAAGTCTCTTGGTTTTGCTACACCAAAGTTTCACAAAATAAAATTTTAGTTTCTAGATTACTACATATTACAAGTTTTACAAATTTATCTCTGAAGTTTCTAATGTTCCAACTTTACTCCTTACCATGTATAATATACGTTTTTAACCTATTATTTTCTTCAAAAAATTCTGTTCGCTAGCTTCTTTTTTGTAGAAGTAATTTTACTTTGGTTTCCTTGAGATTTTAAAGTTTCGAGTTTACCCCTTTTGCCCCTTTACTTTAAAAGCTAACTTTTTTACATGAGTATTTTTATGTACGGTTGATATAATTTCGAGTTGGTTTACATTTAGACGTAAACATTTTTTTTTGGAAACGAGTTAGCACAAATATAATACGTTTTTGTGTTTATTTTATGTACGTTTCCAGTTGTTCTATGTTTCAACATAGATTTTGTACCAAACCAAGCATGGTTAGATATAATATTACATTTTTATTCGAGATATAAATTCGAGTTACTCTAAGTTTCGACCCCTAGCAACGCAAGACGGATATTCTTATTATCATATATCTATAGTAAAAATCATAGTCATTGATGTTTACACCTCCCAACTTTGGTTCTGCCATTTTGCAAAACACTCATGATTGAACTTGTTGTGAACGTGTTTTCTTTTTTCCTTTTGTGGTTTCTATTTTTTTAAGATATAATAAGCGCCTTTATTACACATGTTAGTTAGTTCCCCATACACAGTTTTCTTTTGGTACGTTACGTTATAATTATATGGTACAAATTCGATTTACTTCACGTTTTGAGTCAACCGCAATAATTATATAGGTTACGTTGAGTTAAACCAAGTACATCAAAAATGCATTTAACATTTGAGCTAATCCAATCGATGTTTGCAACAGGCCCGTGACGTATCACTTGTGGGTCATATTACTAGGTTAACAAACCTAACAAATAACATGTTACTTCCAGCACATTACAACACAATCATATGAGGGAAGGGCCATCCAGCACTTTATCGTTGTCGGATGAGTAGATACCCCAGTAGTCCTAGCTGTAAACGATGTGTGTATCGACCTGTGTAGTGTAGTAGGTAACGCGATAATTAGGGTAAATGCACTGTAGTGTATTATGTTTTATTTCAACAGATTAAGACAAAACATGTTCTAAAACCTGCTTACATTTGTTCATCTACAGACAAGGATATAGCTTAGAAAGAGAAAGGGGAAAACAAATAGAATAAACCAAATTGTGACATCATAATCAACCATGATTACAACATGAATCATGAAAATGTAATATTTGTAAGATCAAAACTCCATATGGAAAGTTATCACCTAGGAAACACAATGGTGAACGATATACAATTTTGAATGCAAAACGAACACTCGTTGGCGACACGGGGTTCCATTTTAGTCTTTGTGAGAGTATGAATCAATCGGGGGAAGGAACTAGGCGTATCGTTCGGACTTTGCACTGTATTGTGATCATAGTACTCAACAACTGCAGCTCCGGCTAATGCAGCCAGTGTGAGCGCCTGCGCGTGCAACCTAGATCAAAACAAACAACATCTTGTTATCATATATATTTTATAATCAAAATCACTGTAATAAACAGACCGTAGAAAACGGTGTGAAAACTAATGTAAGCAACTTATCAAAAAAGAATGGGTCGATTGAAGAGATAAAAAATGAATGGATCTGAGCCTAAGCTTGGTAAGCCTAAAACCGCACTAAGGTCCAACATTCATAGTGAAAAAATCAAGTGATCAAAAAAACCTATTAACCTATTACAAAAAAAACCCATCATCCAATTCTCTATTTGTTTCCTTTAATCTCAAGTGTGGACGAGAAATAAAGAAACACAAACAATTAAAGGACACCGATTACAAAAAAAAAAGTTATATTTGAGTCGGAGTTATCGGTTGTTATAATTATTACTAAGTCACTAGGCATTACTCATATACTCAAATGAACGATAAAAGGCTAGTCTCATACACGACACAATTTGCTGGTGGGTCTTACCCAACACAAATAAATACATGGATTGTGTTTGGATTAAGAAATTTAAACCCAAAATCCATCAACTTGCCACGATTGACACCCCTAACCAACAAGTAAGACCTTTAACGAAGCCATTCATACAAAGAGACCATTTTTTGCTTGTCTAAACTAAAGTATGCAGCTCTTGAGCTTGTTTACACCCCTAAATTTATAGTTTTCCTGTTCAACCCCAAATAGATTTTAGGGTCTTTTGATGGGTGTTTATTTTGGTTTTTAAAAATAAATAAATAAAACTTGAATAATTAGATAAGGGTGTAGGACGTGGTCATGACCCAAATGACAACCAACACCCTCTACGTCAGCGCCATTCAACCCACTCTCATCCAACACCCTATATGAGTATATGATGTGGTCAAGGTCATGACGCAAACCACCGTCCACTTTCTATTTTTTAAATATTTTTATCTCAAATTTATCAAATGGGAGGGTGGTGGCAAAGCATGACCCAATCAACGACCCATAGCCTAACAAACAAATTGTTGCAAGAAAGGTTAAATACATGTGCAAATAATTATAAACATTCCAACCCATCAAACCAAACATATAAAAGTTCAACATCTTCAAACCAATAACACCAAAAAACAAGAAAAAAGGTTTTAAAAATACCTTGCGTGAATGATCCGAACACTGGTTTTCATACCGGGTTGAGACCAGTTGTAAGCGATTGATCCAGCAATACCACTTAACCATAAAGACCCTAAAACAATAATAAAAAAAACCCATCATCAGATCTACCATCACAACAAAAAAAACAACAACAACAACAACATAATTGTATAGAAAATAGTCAAAGGTATGAAATTACCAACAGCACGGAGCTTGTGATCAACGACCCATTGGCGCATGCTCTGGAACTTGGAATTAGGGGTAGAATTAGAATCAGTCATGTTTGATTTGCTGGAGAAATTGAAAGATGAAGATTGATAAAGAAGAGGGTGTTGAAGTTGTTATATACATGGGGGAATAAAAGGAAGGAGAAAGAGAAATGGGAATTTGGATGGTATCTTGGACGAAACTGTGGGCGGAAGACCAGATTTTAGCAGACGCCATTGAATCGAGCACCCAGGAAAGTATTTAGAGGGCCCACCAAATATGTGTAATATGATACGTTAAACGAGTTAGAAAGAATAAAGGGTTAGTTGGTCATTTGTCTATTGTTCAGGGTCATATGTGTTAGTTATTGTGTTCATGGAGGTTTATTGTAAAAATAATTTATCTTGCTTCTCTCTGTCTCTATTGGATGTCCAAGAGGACCCGGGGTGGTCTCCTTGTTCTCCATGATAGTTTTGTATAACGCGTGGAAGATGACAAAACTCTACTGCCACCATCATTTTTCAACGCGTGGAACATGTCAAAACTTTGTAACGCGTGAAAAAATTGACGCGTGATGATCTGATTCTTGTGAGGGTAATTGTTGGTGGTGTGGGTGGGTGGGTGGGGGGGGGGGGGAATTGTTGGGTGTAATGATGAGTGGTGACCATTTCCACTAAAAAAAGTTGTGAGTGGGTGATTGGTGGAAACCACCCCTACCCCACCCCCCCCTAAGTGGTATCAAAGCAAACGTCCCTCGAAGCTCATTATCGTTGATTATGGTGACGCAAAATCAGGAAGTAGACCAGACGTTGAAGGCTCACGATAAGGTGATTGGATCTGAAAATCTACAATCGAATTAATGATAAGCAACAAGAGAAGTTGACACTAGCTAGCGATTACAACTTTCAACGTGAATCAAAGTAATTCAGCCAATGGAACAACAAACCGAGCTAATCAGATCGTCGAGTTGGAGCAGCGGATGAACTCCTGATTGATGAGGCTCGGTAAGATCGAATTTCAGAAATTCGATGGTAGTTGCAACTCATATTCCACGTGAGAGTGCAAGGGTCTAGGGGAACAAGGCAGTTGCATATCCTTATTGACTTGGGCTCTACTCATAACTTCACAAATGAAAAAATGGCTAAGAAGTTACATTGTCCAGTTAAGAAGGTGGAACCAATGAAGGTGCTGCTTGCTGATAGGAAACAATTGGTATGCAATCAAGTATGCACTGAATTCTTGTGTAGCATAATAAGGGGGCGTTTGGTTCGCGGAATGTTTTGGAATTGGAATTGGAATTGGAATTTGTATAGAAATTAGAATTTGAGGGAATTGGATTTGGAATTTAAACATTCCAATGGGAATTGGAAATTGTTGGAATTGGAATCTCAATTCCATTTTTGTTGTGTTTGGTTGTCAAATGAATTGGAATCCATCACTGTCACACCCCGACCCGCAGCGGAAAAGGTGATCGGGGCATGATTGGGTTATCATCAAAGCTCATGACATTTATTATAATGTTTCATATTTATTATTCCAATTTAAAAGAGATCATACAATCATATCAAACAAATACAACATGTTCTATTCATCCTTCTAAACTTCATTATTTTTCTTCTAAGGCAATTTCCTATGTTTTCCTTGCTTCATCCTGTTCACCTGTATCATATGTAAAAATGGTTTTTGGATCAACAAAAAGTTGGTGAGTGAACCTTGTTAGAAAACATTTATTATTTATTTCTGGTTGTATTTAATATGGAAAAATTGTGCGATATTCATATATGAACAAACGTAAATAAACATACAATAACAACAATTAGCTTACAATAACAAACAACAACAAACAATAACATACATTAACAAACCAACAGCATACAATCACAACCCATTAGTATACGATATCAAACTACAACAATAACATACATTAACAAACCAACAGCATACAATAACATATCAACTTGCATAAATATATAACATAAATGAAACTGTGCGATCAAGGCTCAATCAAACGGAGCCGATCGTATTGCATGTACTGAAAATGAAAAATGTATGTGCGATCAAGGCTCAATAAAACGGAGCCGATCGTATTGCATGTACTGAAAATGAAAATGTCTGTGCGATCAAGGCTCAATCAAACGGAGCCGATCGTATGTTGGCACGCCAGGTTCACGCTCATAATGTAAAGGGGAACATGCTCAACGCTCATAATGTAATGGGGAGCGGCGGCCTATGAAATTGCATGTACTGAAAATAATAAATTAAATCTACACGATAATCACACAAACAGTTTACACAGGCAGGATACACATTTATTCATGATATGATGTATGCACAATGATTTAAATATAATAAATAGTAAGACACATGATACACCCCAAAAACGTGATTTAAACGGGGAATTTGTAGAGATTCACTCACAGTGGGTGCGTTCGGTGAATGATGATGAATGCGCATGAGTTTAGAGGATTGCTTGACGAGGAATAACTAACCTAATTAATAATGAAAAGTAAGGTAAATAAATGGATTTTATTAACAACTTTAATAGAATTTTTGGATATATTTTTGTGAGTTTTAGGCTATTTTCTAATCTTAAAAATGTTATTTTTAACTATTTTTAATTGATTTTTAAATAAAATAAATAAAAAAAATAATAAAAAAAATGTTGACTTTTTGACCGTTGACTTGACCGTTGACCGTTGACTCGTTGACCGGTTTTATTGTGTAAGTGTATGCGCCGGGTGAGGCTCGAACCCGAGACCTCCCGTTCGCGTGCACGCAGCTCTACCAACTGAGCTACGTGTCTAACCCGAAGTAATTCTGTTTTTAGTTATACTTATATATTAACTCGGCTTATCCAAAATTCTTTTATTTTCAAAAACATTTTAAATCATCGAACCGGTGTTACTAACAGGTCTCGAACCCGGGACCTGTGCTTTAACGCTACACACAGTCCACCGCTGGACTGTGTGTCTAACTTGGTTAATATACAGATTTTTATTATACTTAACAACTAACGTAGTTAACCCGGTTCACTTAGAAAAATAAAACGTTTTTATTACCGAGAGGGCGTGTGTAACAGGGATCGAACTCGCGGCGTGTGATATGTATATGCACACAGTCCACCGCTGGACTGTGTGTCTAACCCGAGATAATATCCAAATTTTATTAAACTTATAATTAAACTATCATCGTCTTCTTCATTTCAAAATTACAGACTGCGATTACACCATTATATCTTATTTAATTCGATTGATAAACATTGTACAGACTAATATGAAATGACAGAGACGATATTTAGAGTAAACATACGGTGAACGATTTATCACAGAATTCCGGCAAGGTGTCAGCTCTGTTTTTATGAACTTCAACTGAGCAAGCAAATTAACCGTTTTGATTAGCTAATCGTGGAATTGAAGTGCTAAACAAACGTTTATAGAGTGTTTGAATGTCCTTACCGGTTCACAGATGAAAATAAGGATTTCCAGAAGTTTTCCGGCGAACTGGAATTATCCGTAAACAGCGTCTGAATTCGATTTCAAATGAAAGGTTTGAGGCAGAAATAGCTTAACAATTGTTAGACCACGAAGAAATTGAAAGACTTACTGTTTTGATGAAGAATACGGTTTTCTGGCGACTTGCAGAATTTTTCCGGCGACTTGCAGAATTTTTCCGGCGAGTTCAAATAGCTTCTCCGGTGGACTGAAAATTGTGCGGAAATGTAATTGGAGGTTTGCAGAGTGTTTGTGAGTCGCGAAGGAGTACTAAGATGGAAGTAATACTGGAATTGAAGATTTTCGGTTATAAAAACCGATCCACTTCTAGAATTCAAGTTCATTCAAAGCAACTTGATTGAAAACGTCGGTAT
The DNA here is from genome assembly GCA_947069175.1 of Scalesia atractyloides. NCBI lineage: Eukaryota > Viridiplantae > Streptophyta > Magnoliopsida > Asterales > Asteraceae > Scalesia > Scalesia atractyloides. The sequence continues at coordinate 12,068 of CAMTDV010000304.1, forward strand.
ATCGGTTATACTCAGTGAACCGCGAGTAATCCAATCGTCTTTGATCGTTGGATGACCGATTTCAGTTACAGTTGGCGTAACCGGTTGTTTTATGTTTGTTTATAAGATTCATTTGTTTCCTAAAGTTGACAGAAAACAACAAGTGGCGGAGTGGTTATGCGTGTGAGTGTTAAGTCTTTGGAGTTCACAACCCGGCTGACCCGGGTTCGAATCCCGGCAGCCTCATTTTATTTTTAAACCACTATTTTTAATACTTTTTCAAATATAACTTTTATATTCCAATATACTTATTGATTATGTATCGTTTAAAATTAATTTGGGCATTAAATACGCAACGAAATTTTTAACTGGTTGTTCGGTTAATAAACGAAACGGGTTTGGTAAATTCGGTTTTTGGGGATGTTACAGTATCCCCTACTTTTAGAAATTTCGTCCCGAAAATTAAGTAGTGGCATATTTGTCTAAAAAAGGATGGTGTTTTAACTTGACAATTACATACTTAGAAGAGAGTAAGAGTTTAAATTTTGTTTGAGGCGGTAACGTTCCTTGTAAGGGTTGAATACCCTGCTACAGGAATCGCTTTTTGTTGCCTAAAGTGTATGAATACGGAACATGGATACACAGAGTTGATCGTCTAAGTATGATGTTATGCATATGAGTTTGGGTACGTTTGAAAGATTAGATTATATCCTAAAATAAACTTCTAATACTAAAACCTACATGGAACTTCTCATAATTGCCTGACAATGCCTCTGATCCTCTGGCAAGAATACTTATATATAGGAAGTACCAGCGGCGTATCCACCATATTCTTGTCAAATTTTCATTGGTTTTATCAGTTAGTTATGATTGGTTCTATGATGTGACTCTAGAACATAAATAAACATAACAACAAATATCTGAGTCCTAATTCTGATAGCATACATGTTGGATTTATGACACAATCCAATTCCTTTAAAGGATGAGATGATATAAATGCTAAATCAGTGAGTATAACACAAACTTCAATCAAGACAATACCAAATCCTACATGGAACTTCTCATAACCGCCTGATAATGCCTCTGATCCTTTGACAAGAATACTTATATATAGGAAGTACCAGCGGCGCATCCACCATATTCTTGTCAAATTTTCATTGGTTTTATCGGTAAGTTATGATTAGTCCTATGTGACTCTAAAACATACACAAACACAACAACCAAAGCTTGAGTCCTTGAATGATGACAATACCTCTCTCGTTTGATATGATGGAGAGGTTAGTCTATGTAGAAAATGGAACACAATCCAATTTCTTTAGATGATGAGTTGATATGAATGTTAAATCAGTGAGTGTAAAACAAATTTCAACCAAAACATTACTAAATCTACATGGAACTTCTCATAACCGCCTGATAATGCCTCTGATCCTTTGACAAGAATACTTATATATAGGAAGTACCAGCGGCGTATCCACCATATTCTCGTCAAATTTTCATTGGTTTTATCAGTAAGCTATGATTAGTCCTATGTGACTCTAAAACATAAATAAACACAACAAACAATGCCTGAGTCATATTTCTGATAGTATACATGTTTGAATGATGACAGTCCCTCTCTCGTTTGTTGTGATGGAGAGGTTAGTCTATGTAGAAGTGAGACACAGCCCAACTTCTTTAAATAATGAGATTGAAATACGTTGAGATGTATGATAGTATGAATGTTGAATCAATGAGTATAAAACAAAACTGAAATAATAATTTGCATTAAATCATTTGATAAATTTCCAATTTAAAATTGGGACACGTGAGAATTGAGATAACATAGAGGAAACATAAAACTAAGCAGTTGGAGTTGAATCTTGATTGTTGGTGAAGGGGACTAGTTGCGTGTTTTCGTTTGAGCCGTCATTATCTTCAACAGGATTGGCGTTGATGTTGAAAACTCTTCCTCTTGCTGGTGGCCTAGTGGTTGGGTTTTCTTGTTTTGCTTGGTTAACTGGGTTTGCTTGAGCTTGGTCGTTTATGATGTTAACCAATTGAGGGCACGTGTTTCTAAAGTGGGTAGGGTCGCCACAATTGAAACAAGCTCGAACATATGGGAACATGGGGTATTGGGGTTGTTGATATGTTTGGATCATGCTTTGAGTAGGGGGTGAGGTTTGGTTTTGAGGGGTGCGGCAAACCTTGCTCAAATGACCATAGCGTCCACAACTCGCACATAGTCGACAAAGCACGGTAGATGGATGGTGATAAAAACAGGTGTTACATCGAGGGTGAGGTCCAAGGTAAGGTTTCTTATTTGGGTAGGTTGAGTTGGGTGCTACTTGAGTGATTGGGATAGCTTGAAGGGGTACGGCTTGTAAGGCTGGTTGGTTGCGTTGGGTGACAGCGAAAAGTTGCTCGTCTCGTTTTCTCTTAGAAATGGGTTGAGAAGGGGATTCGGTTTGGGTGTAGTCGGAGGTTTCAGTCGATGCTTTATCCTTCTTCTTCTCCTCCTTGAAGTCTTTGTTCCGGATTCGGTTCTCGGTGAGCTCTGTAGCTAACTCCATTGCTGCTTCCAAGGTTGCAGGTGTGGTACTTATTACAGAATCTTGAATCTTTGAAGGTAGGCCTTGAATGTAGTGCTCGATCAAACGGTAGTGGGGAGTGAACAAGTTGGGAACCATTTGATTTAACTCAAGGAATCTTTTGTTGTACGTGGTGTGGTCGCCTTCCTTTTGTTTCAACGAATAGAACTCATCCTCTAATTTCTTGATTTCGCTCCTTGGGCAAAACCGTCTTATCATGATTTCTTTCAACTCTTCCCAAGTCAAAGTCATAGTATCTTCAACACCCCGTTTGGCCTTCTCTATATTCCACCAAGTAAGTGCTATTCCAAATAAACGACCAGTAGCATATCGCACTTTGCGATCATCGGGACAATCGCAAGTTAGAAAAATGTTTTCCATTTCTTCAAACCAATAGAGAAGAGCGGTGACACCTTCAGTCCCTTCGTATTTTGTAGGGTCGCAGGATTTGAAATGCTTGTAAGTGCATTTAGTGGTATTTGGGGAAGGGTTGATAACATTTTGAACTTCTTGATTGACGGGATTAGCGGTAAGGGCTTGTTGGACTTGAATTACAATGTTGGGTATTACGGCAGCCATTTGTTGAGCGGTTAGGGCAGCCATGCGCTCGCGGGCTTTTCTTGATCTCATCTTCCTACGAGCGAGGCTAGAAGACATCTACAAGGAATACATATCAAGAGTATGAGTTGGATGCTTTTGGGATCATGTGTCGTATTTAGGAATGAACATTCATAAAATAATCATAGCAAAATAAATCTACTACATCCATAGGATGTCTTGGGCTTTGCTCGTAATTGGGCCTTGCATGCCGCCATACTTCACCTTCGTAATCATGTGGGCCCCCATGAATACTGGGTTTTTCATATGGTTCGCATGTGTTAGCCTGGTTACGTACACTAAAACCCGGAGAAAATCGAGAAATATGTAACGTATGATATTCGGAATGTGTCCAGGTGTGGACACGGTGACACCTCAAAGTGGGGTTAGTTCGAACGACGTTTGGTGTGGCATGCTTTGGCCTAATAGGTCCTTCGTACTCTCATCGTTAGTCCCCAGGTAGGCAAACTGGTCCGTTATATTGGATTTATACGAATGCCAACCTAGACAGGACGTTCCGACTACCGGTACTTGTACCCTTACAGTTACTACATGCCCGTCGCAGAACTCACTTTGATGAGATTTGAAAAATGAAAAATGCGACAAAATCTTGAATAACGGAAGTATGAATATGATTTGGATATGTGAATATTGCAACATGTATGATGAATATGTATGTAAGTATGTATGTTTGACTGCAAGTATAATTCACTATGTATCACAAAATGTAATATTGGAAATGTTTGCACGCATTTGTGTATGTAATAAATATGAAACAAATAAATATCATAAGTTTGCATGTAACCACATAAACAATTAAAATCTAGTCAACTATAGTATAGGCTCTAAGGGTCTAATAACCTATCCTATATCCCTATAGTCATGGCTCTGATACCAATCTGTCACAGCCCGACCCGCAGCGGAAAAGGTGATCGGGGCATGATTGGGTTATCATCAAAGCTCATGACATTTATTATAATGTTTCATATTTATTATTCCAATTTAAAAGAGATCATAGAATCATATCAAACAAATACAACATATTCTATTCATCCTTCTAAACTTCATTATTTTTCTTCTAAGGCAATTTCCTATGTTTTCCTTGCTTCATCCTGTTCACCTGTATCATATGTAAAAATGGTTTTTGGATCAACAAAAAGTTGGCGAGTGAACCTTGTTAGAAAACATTTATTATTTATTTGTGGTTGTATTTAATATGGAAAAATTGTGCGATATTCATATATGAACAAACGTAAATAAACATACAATAACAACAATTAGCTTACAATAACAAACAACAACAAACAATAACATACATTAACAAACCAACAGCATACAATCACAACCCATTAGTATACGATATCAAACTACAACAATAACATACATTAACAAACCAACAACATACAATAACATATCAACTTGCATAAATATATAACATAAATGAAACTGTGCGATCAAGGCTCAATCAAACGGAGCCGATCGTATTGCATGTACTGAAAATGAAAAATGTCTGTGCGATCAAGGCTCAATCAAACGGAGCCGATCGTATTGCATGTACTGAAAATGAAAATGTCTGTGCGATCAAGGCTCAATCAAACGGAGCCGATCGTATGTTGGCACGCCAGGTTCACGCTCATAATGTAATGGGGAACATGCTCAACGCTCATAATGTAATGGGGAGCGGCGGCCTATGAAATTGCATGTACTGAAAATAATAAATTAAATCTACACAATAATCACACAAACAGTTTACACAGGCAGGATACACATTTATTCATGATATGATGTATGCACAATGATTTAAATATAATAAATAGTAAGACACATGATACACCCAAAAAACGTGATTAAAACAGGGAATTTGTAGAGATTCACTCACAGTGGGTGCGTTCGGTGAATGATGATGAATGCGCACGAGTTTAGAGGATTGCTCGACGATGAATAACTAACCTAATTAATAATGAAAAGTAAGGTAAATAAATGGATTTTATTAACAACTTTAATAGAATTTTTGGATATATTTTTGTAAGTTTTAGGCTATTTTCTAACCTTAAAAATGTTATTTTTAAGTATTTTTAATTGATTTTTAAATAAAATAAATAAATAAAAATAATAAAAAAAATGTTGAGTTTTTGACCGTTGACTCGTTGACCGATTTTATTGTGTAAGTGTATGCGCCGGGTGAGGCTCGAACCCAAGACCTCCCGATCGCGTGCACGCAGCTCTACCAACTGAGCTACGTGTCTAACCCGAAATAATTCTGTTTTTAATTATACTTATATATTAACTCGGCTTATCCAAAATTCTTTTATTTTCAAAAACATTTTGAATCATCGAACCGGTGTTACTAACAGGTCTCGAACCCGGGACCTGTGCTTTAACGCTACACACAGTCCACCGCTGGACTGTGTGTCTAACTTGGTTAATATACAGATTTTTATTATACTTAACAACTAACGTAGTTAACCCGGTTCAATTAGAAAAATAAAACGTTTTTATTACCGAGAGGGCGTGTGTAACAGGGATCGAACTCGCGGCGTGTGATATGTATATGCACACAGTCCACCGCTGGACTGTGTGTCTAACCCGAGATAATATCCAGATTTTATTAAACTTATAATTAAACTATCATCGTCTTCTTCATTTCAAAATTACAGACTGCGATTACGCCATTATATCTTGTTTAATTCGATTGATAAACATTGTACAGACTAATATGAAATGACAGAGACGATATTTAGAGTAAACATACCGGTGAACGATTTATCACAGAATTCCGGCAAGGTGTCGGCTCTGTTTTTATGAACTTCAACTGAGCAAGCAAATTAACCGTTTTGATTAGCTAATCGTGGAATTGAAGTGCTAAACAAACGTTTATAGAGTGTTTGAATGTCCTTACCGGTTCACAGATGAAAATAAGGATTTCCAGAAGTTTTCCGGCGAACTGGAATTATCCGAAAACAGCGTCTGAATTCGATTTCAATTGAAAGGTTTGAGTCAGAAATAGCTTAACAATTGTTAGACCACGAAGAAATTGAAAGCCTTACTGTTTTGATGAAGAATACGGTTTTCCGGCGACTTGCAGAATTTTTCCTGCGAGTTCAAATAGCTTCTCTGGTGGACTGAAAATTGTGCGGAAATGTAATTGGAGGTTTGCAGAGTGTTTGTGAGTCGCGAAGGAGTACTAAGATGGAAGTAATACTGGAATTGAAGATTTTCGGTTATAAAAACCGATCCACTTCTAGAATTCAAGTTCATTCAAAGCAACTTGATTGAAAACATCGGTATATCGCTTATACTCAGTGAACCGCGAGTAATCCAATCGTCTTTGATCGTTGGATGACCAATTTCAGTTACAGTTGGCGTAACCGGTTGTTTTATGTTTGTTTATAAGATTCATTTGTTTCCTAAAGTTGACAGAAAACAACAAGTGGCGGAGTGGTTATGCGTGTGAGTGTTAAGTTTTTGGAGTTCACAACCCGGCTGACCCGGGTTCGAGTCCCGGCAGCCTCATTTTATTTTTAAACCACTATTTTTAATACTTTTTCAAATATAACTTTTATATTCCAATATACTTATTAATTATGTATCGTTTAAAATTAATTTGGGCATTAAATACGCAACGAAATTTTTAACTGGTTGTTCGGTTAATAAACGAAGCGGGTTTGGTATATCACCCCGTCACCCACAACCCCCGGTTCGGGTGGAAACAGTAGGGGTCGAAACAATTCAGGTCAAAACGATTCGCGTCGAATCGGTTCGTGTCAAAACAGTTCGATTCGAAACGGTACCGGTCGAAACCGTTCGCAAGGAAACGGTACGGGGACGAAACGGGTTCGATTCGAAACGGTACCGGTCGAAGCGGTTCGCGTCGAAACGATTCGGTTCGAAACGGTTCGAAATGGTACCGGTCGAAACGGTACCGGTCGAAATGGTACGGGTACGGGTCGAAATGGTACCGGTCGAAACGGTACCGGTCGAAACCGTTCGGGTCGAAACGGTCGAAGATTCCAATGAATATACTTTAATCCTTCCCGTATAGGAAGGATTTTGAATTCCTTTAGTTAAAGGAATTTAAAGGAATTAATGCGTAATTCTAATTCCATTCTCAACCAAACATATGGAGATTGGAATTGAGATTCCAATTCCATCAAATTATTTGAACCAAACATATTAAGAGATGGAATTCAGATTTCAATTCCCTTAAATTCCAATGAATTCCTGCCAACCAAACGCCCCATAAGGGTAATTGGTATACAATGAATGATTCTATTTGCACCATCAAAATTTTTATTTGCACCGAGATATATGATTTGACACATGACAATTTTTTATTATATTTTTGCATAACTTATATTTAAAAATTATAATATTGTATTTTGTTTTTAACTTTAATATGATACTTTTAGTAATTTCAAATATAGAAATACTGTTTGATCGGTTTTTTATTACTTTCATATGAATTTTACTAAAATTTGAGTTGTTTCGAAATAATATTTATTATTTGGTTTACAAAAAGATACGTTTGGATGCAACATAAAGATTCATTAAAAATATAAAATTTTATAAAATTCGTTGTATCATGTTCATGACACACCTTATATAATCTTAACTGTGAATTTGATATACTCAACAGTGAGACTTTCTTAATAGGTTTCATCAACATTTAATTTTGTTTTTTTTCTGACTGTTAATATTTAATTTAATTTAAAAACTACATTTTTGTTTTTTTATTTCAAATTTCAATTTAAAATAAACTACTTATTATATGAAACAACATTTTTGTTTTTTTATTTCAAATTTCAGTTGAAACTAAACTACTTTTTTAGATATTACATGACTCACATATTTTATATTGACCGTAACTTAGACTTGAAAGAATAATATATAAGTTTAGGAAGATAAAAAATACAAATATTTGGTGGAGTGAGAACCAGGTATTTGTGTCGCTGACCCTCTAAATCAAAATTAAAAGTTTGAAATCCATAACTAGTAATAAAATTCAATTATTGGGTTAATATATTGGACCCTCGTTATGTAAGAACAAGGCTTATCACCCACTACAGCTTGCTATTCGATAGAATTTACATCAAAATGTAAATTAGAAACGATCAAAACGATAAAATTTGGGTCATGCTATTCACACACACCCATTCTTATTTTCACACCCTAAAGCGGCCCTCTTTGGCTACAGAGGGGCTTTTGAACCTGGTCAACAGACAAGGATTGACACAGACTGTCTTGTGTCAGTCCTTGTCTGTTGACCAGGTTCAAAGAGCCCCTCTGTGGCCAAAGAGGGGCGCTTCAGAGTGTGGCAAAAGACAAACAGGTGGGATGCCCCTCTTTGGCCACAGAGGGGCGTTTTGGTTTTTTTTTTAAATTTAAATTGTTTATGTTAATTCAAAAACGTATCGATACTTCTCTAAATTTTAGATTTTTTTCCATTACACCTCATTTTTAAATGTATAAGGACTACACGACAAGTTCTGTATGTATTCGGTCACATGTGATGTCGTATTCCATTATATCATGTGATTCTAGTTTGAAACCACAAGTAGTCCGACGTGCCGTCGAATGTGTATGCACCCCCCAGCGGATCAGTACTTAACGTATTTTGTTCTTAAATGTCATATTATGACGTTTATTGTCATTTTGGGTTCGTACAAGTGCCTAATTCATCCGTATGGGTCGTGTCGGTGACATTCGGTGTCGAGTCGTTTATCATTTGTATGTGCCCGTATTAGTACGAAGTCTGTTGCTATGGAGTATTATATTTCTATTTGTCTTATTATGATGTATTTTTGTCGTATGTATTTTTGTCTTATTAGCGATCCAAGTGTGTATTTGTGTTTGGTTAATATATGCGCTTTTGTACAACACCGAACACCGAATGTCACCGACACGACCCATACGGCAAAAATACATCATAATAAGAAATATAAATATAATACTCCATAGCGACAGACTACGTACTAATACGGGTACATACAGATGATAAACGACTCGACACCGAATGTCACCGACACAACCCATACGGATGAATTAGACACTTGTACGAACCCAAAATGACAATAAACGTCATAATATGACATTTAAGAACAAAATACGTCAAGTACTGATCTGTGGGGGGGGTGTATACACATTCGACGGCACGTCGGACTACTTGTGATTTAAAACTAGAATCACACGATGTAATGGAATACGACATCACACGTGACCGAACACATACAAAACTTGTCGTGTTATCCTTATAAATTTAAAAATGAGGTGTAATGGAAAAAAACCTAAAATTTAGACAAGTATCGATGCGTTTTTGAATTAACATAAACATTCATTAAATTTTAAAAAACCCCAAAACGCCCCTCTGTGGCCAAAGAGGGGCGCTTTGGTCCCTCGTTTTACATAAACCCCACATCCCACCTGTTTGTCTTTTTGCACACTCTGAAGCGTCAAAGAGGGGCTCTTTGAGCCTGGTCAACAGACAAGGACTGACAGAATCAGCCTTTGTCTGTTAACCAAGCCCAAAGAGCCCCAGAGTGTGCAAATAGACAATGAGTGTGTGTGAATAGACCAGGCCTAAAATTTACCTCAAAACATAAATAAAAAACGATCAAAACGGTATACTCGAAATTATATAAAACCATATATGTATTAAAAGTTATATATAGAAGAAAATTATAATTATAGTTTAAATGAAAGCTAGGAAAAAAATTAGAGAGAGAGAAAAATCATAAGTCAAATTTTGTGTTATGTCTTGGTGCATTTAACAATTTTTATGGTGTAAATAGTAGGACCCGTATACAACAGAGGCATTTATTCATCTCCTTAAAGTCGTATGATATGATTCTTGGTATCTAGTGATTACTTGTTTTAGTGACATCTTATGGAACTTTAAAGACATGACTATGAAATTTAAGATTGGTGGTAAGGTTTGTTAGTTAACGGGTATAGAAAGTAATAAGATATCTTTGTGTACAGCTGAAGTGATGGAAGCAATGTTGCATAACTTTACATAACTGTCTTATACACAATTGTTTAGTATGCAACTATTACATATCCCAGATGACCTTAATGACACTGGTTCTAAATTATTTCAAACTAAACGGAGTTGGATGCTCTTTTAAGTGAGTACTCATATGTTTTTGCAGTCTCTACTTCACTTCCACTTACTAGATCTTTAGATCATAGAATTCCATTGAAAGAGGAAGGAAGGAAAAACTGTGTCAAAGGATTATCTTTCCTTACAGAAAGATGTTATTGAAAAGATGACTTAATATGATATAGGTGCAGTGATTTTGCTGCACATGTGGTATTGTTAAGAAAAAAGATAGCAAGTAGAGGATGTGTGTTGACTATAAGAGGTTGACTGAGGCAACAATTAAAGATAAATATCCAGTTCCTCTTATACAAGACTTGTTGGATGAGCCGGGTGATTCTACTATTTTCTCTAAGCAGGATTTGAGATCTGGTTACCACCAAGTTAGGATGTATGAGAAGGATATCCATAAAACAACCTTTAGAACTCATGAAGGTCAGTATGAGTTTTTGGTCATGGCATTTGGCTTGACAAATGTTCCTGCTACTTTTCAGTCACTCATGAATCATGTTTTAAGCCACTTCTTCGCAAATAATTTTTAGTCTTTTTAATGATATATTGGGGTACAACAAAGCTATTAATCAGCATGTTAAGGATTTGAAGTAAGTTTTAAAACTCTTAAGGCAACAACAACTATTCACTAAAAGGTCTAAATGTGTTTTTGGAGGGTATGCAATGGAATATTTGGGTCATACCATATTAGGGGAGGGTGCTAGTACATATCTTCACAAGATTGAAGCTATTAAGACTTAGCCAACTCATAATGTTAAGCAACTTAGAGGGTTCTTGGGTCTTGCAGGGTACTATAGGCATTTTATCAAAGGGTTTGGTGTGATAGCTAGACCACTTGTTAAATAGAGAGACCTTTCAATGGAATGATATGGTTGATCAAGCTTTTATATCTCGAAACTACTTTGTCCACAACTCCTGTATTAAGTCTCCCCAATTTGATAAACCATTTGTCATTGAAACAAATGCATCAGCTAAGGTTCTTGGGGATGTGTTGATGCAATATTATCACCCTGTTGCTTATACTAGTAATGCCTTATCTCCAAAACAACAGACCTATTAATGTATGAAAAAGAGCTTCTAGCTATACTCCTTGCAGTTAAACAATGGCATTTTTATTTGATTACTGGGTAATTTTATCATCAAAATAGACCAGCAAAGCTTATAATAAAATTACAACACCTTTGCAACACACTTGGTTAGCGAAACTGATGTGTTATGACTATGAGACTTATACAAGCAGGGAAAGGAAAATATTGTAGTTGATGCACTGTCTAGAGTACATGGGTCCATTGTCTTTACTATGCAAGTTTCAGTATTTCAACCACTATTGCTGCAAAATATCAAAGATAGTTGGGCTAAGGACAATGATATGCATCATGATTATAACTAAACATATAGTTGGCCTGCAGGTTACACATTTTACTTGGGATGGGCAACTGTTAAAAAGGAAATCCAAGCTAGTGGTGGGCCAGGATTCTGAATTGAGGTTGGAACTAATCAAGTTGTATCATAACTCACTTATGGGAGGCTGTTCTTGTATACATGTTACTTATCAAAGAATTAGAGCCTTGTTTTATTGAAAGGGTTTGGTTAAGGCAATCAGAGTTTTGTTAAAGATTGTGATGTGTGCAAACGACACTACGTCAAAAGTGGGCTATGGCCACACTTTTAGCAAAACCGCAGTGTCAAACATTTGAAAATTGAGTAAATTGCACAAAACATCCTTTATGTTTTCTCAAACTTGCAGGTTCCAGCCTTAATGTTTAAAAGTTGCTAAAAACAACCTTTAAGTTTATTTTTGTTGCGGGTTCAATCCTTTACAGCTAACCACGTTATTTCCTTCAGTTAAGTTCCCTCACATGATCAACCAAAATGACGAATATACCCTCACATGTTATGCATGTGAGGGAACTTAACTGAAGAAAATAACGTGGTTAGCTGTAAAGGATTGAACCGCAACAAAAATAAACTTAAAGGCTGTTGTTTAGCAACTTTTAAACATTAAGGTGGAACCTGCAAGTTTGAGGAAACATAAAGGATGTTTGTGCAATTTACTCTTGAAAATTTGTGTGGCTAAAGGTCATTCATAACATTTTAAAACACTTTTAGCCACACATTTTATTATTAATGTGACAAGTTTATACAGTTCAGAACATCTAGCCACGCATTTTAGAAAATTATGTGACATTTATTAGCCACAACTCGAAATGTGTGGCTAAATGTGATGTCTAGCCACATATTTTTGTTTCATGTGACCAAAAGTACATGTATTTGACACCTTTAGCACACTTTAAGAAAGAAACTGTGACAATTATTAGCCACACTAGCAAAGTGTGGCCAAATGTGATCTACGATCACAGTATTTGTTTTCATGTGACCAATAACACATGTATTCAAAACATTTAGCCACACTTAAGAAAAAACCGTGACTTTTATTAGCCACACTAGCTACGTGTGGCCAAATGTGATCTACGGCCACAATATTTGTTTCATGTGACTAAAAACAGATGTAATCGAAACCTTTAGGCACACGTTAAAAAAACAGTCACACTAGAAAAGTGTGGCCAAATATGCTCTACGGCCACAGCACATGTTTGATAATGTTGTTAAAAACTAACACAAATAACCACATGTATTATTGTGTATAACCAAAGATTGACAATAGCCACATTAAAATTAAAAAAATTCATGTGGCTTTACATAAACATTCGTCACACCATAATCACTTTATTTATTATGTGTGACAAACAAATATCAAATTTCATAAAAAAATGTGACCAAATGTTAAACTTACTACATCTTTAAAAATTCTCCCCAAAAAAATTCATCCTAAAATTTAAACTTCCCACCTAAAATATCTCATCATAAAACTTCCCAAAATATTTCATCTTAAAATTCCCCCAAAATATTTTATACGAAAGTTCCCTCTCAAATAATGTTCCTATTTAATAACATACATTATTTATTTAGCATTAAGAAAACAAAAAAAAATCTTACTACATATTTAAAAATTCAAACTATTATTAAATATTATATATTTTAAACCATATTTTTATTACTCGTTTTCTTCTAAATAGTACATTAATATGCATATTACTACCGATACTGAATTTCCCGTAGAAAATTCTTTTCGGTGCCCACTTTTTAGTGTTTTCGGTACGGGTAGTCTTAATTGGATACGGTATCGGAATTTTACTTTCAAATACTCGTACCGTCTCGGTACCTGTACCGTATCTATCGAACATTTTCGGTACCGAGCGTACCCCTAATTATATATGTGTTAAGGTACCAGATTAGGCCTTAATGGATATGGACAATAGTGAATCATATATATCTAATGAACCAAAGTGGGCCTTAATGGATCACAATTGACAATACTAGATCATTCATGTCTTAATGGATCTCGATGAATTATAGTAGATTATACATGTGTTAATGGACCATATTGGATCTTGATGGATCACAATGACAAATAGTGGATCATATATGTGCTAATGGACCATGTTGGGCCTTAATGGATCACAATGAGCAATAATAGATCACAAAGAATTAGAACATAGCTTCCCCAAGTATAATGCAGCCTTTACCAATTCCTGGTTGGGCTTTCTCTGACATATCCATGGATTTTCTGGGTGGGTAACCCAAATCACATGGTAAAGATCCAACTTTGTTGTGGTGGATCCCTGATTGGGCCTTTTCTGACATATCCATGGATTTTGTGGGTGGGTAACCCAAATTAGAGATGGGCATAATCAGGTTTTATTATTACCCGGAATCGGTTCTACCCCGGACCCGGTTCTGCTTGGATGTCATTGGAACCGGGTATAGTGTGGAACCGGGTCCAGTTCCTACCCGGGTTCACACTCAAGAATATGGAACCGTGTAGAACCGGGTACGGGTATTATGGAACCGGGTATGGTGTGGAACCGGGTATGGTGCGGAACCGGTTTCTGATAGTGTGGGAACCGATTCCTGGCAGTCAAACCTGCCATTTACTGTTCAGAACCGGTTCCTGACAGCCATTTACTGTTCAGTCAAACCTGCCATTTTACTATTGGGAACCGGTTCCTGACAGTCAAACCTGCCATTTACTGTTCAGAACCGGTTCCTGATAAAATGTTACCGTTGGAACCGGTTCCTGATTAATGTTACCGTTGGAAACCGGTTCCTGATTAAAAAATCGGTTTTGTATATAAACCCCTTCCTACTTACCATTTCTAAACTTAACACTTTACACTTCAAATCTAATACTATCAAAGAGATAACGATGGCTTGCAACGATGAGGTCGTGGATGTTTTGGAAACCAAAAGAAACCCCGCTATTTGGAAGCACTTTGACTTGTGCTTGATGTCGGATAGCCATGAAATGGCTAGATGCAAGGGGTGCGCGGAAGTTCATGAAGGCGTCGGCCAACTCGACGCTCAAGAAACACACCGACCGCCATTGTCAGGTGACAAAGGCGAAAAACAATGAAAATGGTGAAGCATCCGGGACCGGGTCATCGAAAGTTTAGTTTGTTTTATGTATTGTAAACCCATTTGTGTTTTATGATTAGTATGTTTAGTGTTTTATGTGTTTTGTTTAACGTTTCTTGTTTAGGTTGTTTGTGTAACCGGGTACTTGTTTCTCGTAATAAATAGTTTTATGTTTATGTATTATACCTTGTTCTAGCAAAGACTTATAAAAGAACTCACATTAAAATATATTGACGCCGGGTCTGGAAGGTTACCGTAGGAACCAGGTATGATAAGAACCGGTTACGGGTATAGATGGGCATAATCGGGTTTTATTATTACCCGGAACCGGTTCCAACCCGGACCCGGTTCTGCTTGGATGTCATTGGAACCGGGTATGGTGTGGAACCGGGTCCAGTTCCTACCCGGGTTCACACCCAAGAATATGGAACCGTGTAGAACCGGGTACGGGTATTATGAAACCGGGTATGGTGTGGAACCGGGTATGGTGCGGAACCGGTTTCTGATAGTGTGGGAACCGGTTCCTGGCAGTCAAACCTGCCATTTACTGTTCAGAAACGGTTCCTGACAGCCATTTACTGTTCAGTCAAACCTGCCATTTTACTATTGGGAACCGGTTCCTGACAGTCAAACCTGCCATTTACTGTTCAGAACCGGTTCCTAATAAAATGTTACCGTTGGAACCGGTTCCTGATAAATGTTATCGTTGGAAACCGGTTCTTGATTAAAAAATCGGTTTTTGTATATAAACCCCTTCCTACTTACCATTTCTAAACTTAACACTTTACACTTCAAATCTAATACTATCAAAGAGATAACGATGGCTTGCAACGATGAGGTCGTGGATGTTTTGGAAACCAAAAGAAACCCCGCTATTTGGAAGCACTTTGACTTGTGCTTGATGTCGGATAGCCATGAAATGGCTAGATGCAAGGGGTGCGGGAAGTTCATGAAGGCGTCGGCCAACTCGACGCTCAAGAAACACACCGGCCGCCATTGTCAGGTGACAAAGGCGAAAAACAATGAAAAGGGTGAAGCATCCGGGACCGGGTCATCGAAAGTTTAGTTCGTTTTATGTATTATAAACCCATTTGTGTTTTATGATTAGTATGTTTAGTGTTTTATGTGTTTTGTTTAACGTTTCTTGTTTAGGTTGTTTGTGTAACCGGATACTTGTTTCTCATAATAAATAGTTTTATGTTTATGTATTATACCTTGTTGTAGCAAAGACTTATAAAAACTCACATTAAAAATATATTGACGCCGGGTCTGGAAGGTTAACGTAGGAACCAGGTATGATAAGAACCGGTTACGGGTACAACCCGGGTATGGGTTTGAACCGGTTTCGAAACTTATTTTTTTCCAAAAATGTGGAACCGGGTAGGAACCATCGGGTATTTTGAACCCGGAACCGGTTCTACTATATGTCGGGTAGGAACCAGAACCGGTCCCAGGTAGGTTCCACCGGGTCGGGTTTGGAACCGGTTATTATGCCCATCTCTAGTTACGGGTACAACCCGGGTACGGGTTGGAACCGGTTCCGGAACTTATTTTTTTCCAAAAATGTGGAACCGGGTAGGAACCATCGGGTATTTGAACCCGGAACCGGTTCTACTATATGTCGGGTAGGAACCGGAACCGGTCCCAGGTAGGTTTCACCGGGTCAGGTTTGGAACCGGTTATTATGCCCATCTCTAACCAAATCACATGGTAAAGATTAAATTTTGTTGTGGTGGATCGCGTTACTAAGTACTATCATTTGGCTGCCCTAGGTCATCCTCATTTTGTTAAAGATGTGGTACAAGTTTTCTCAGACAGAGTCTATCCGTTTCTATTGTTTTTTATAGAGAATCTATCTCCATTAGTGGGTTTTGGAGGATTTCATGGCTTTACAAGGTGTATTCGTTCTTCGAAGTGTAACTTTTTGGATCGTACCTCGTTAGTAACCTTAAATTAATCGTGACTTGGACATCTCATTTCCAATAGTTTCAACCTACACATATATAGGTAATTCGGTATAGCTTTTGAATTCCATTTGGGAATTTTGACATTTCAGCCTGCACGTGTGTAAATGTTTATCTTTTTAGGTATTTTATGTAATTATGTATGCATAGATGTGCAATTGTTTTGTTATCTTAACTTAGAGTGGGATATAACAAAAAAACTAGTACCTACATACATTAAAACCTCTATAAATTAATACTCAATAAATTAATAACTCGATAAAATTAATAATTCGTCCGGTCCCAATTTTGAACCAGTACAAAATTGGACCTCAATCGATAAAATAATAAGATAATAACTTTTTTGAAATCCGAGTGTATATATATTGGTCCCAAAGAAACTATAAATTAATAATTGCTAAAAGATTCCAAATTCTAATATCGTCTAGTAAAAAATAATGTGCATTAAAGCTTGTTTTTGTAAGATCATGTTTAGTATACTGTACATGGAAAAAATGTGCATTAAAACTTGTTTTTCTAATTTATTTTTTAGTACTATGAACTAACTTTTTATATTAAAAAACAATACAAATTCAATTAATTTGTGAATGTATATTAGACTTGAAAATTTATAGGTCATACGTATCTCTTTAAATTATTAATTTATGGATATAATAACATCTAACTAAATTAATAAAATATATCGGTCCCAACATTATTAATTTATAGAGGTTTTACTGTGTATGTAGGCTGTTTGTGTAGTTGTGTACTAATAATCTAATTTGTTTGGCACTTACATACGTGTAGTATTTTGTTTATATTAACTTAAATTGTTATGAAAAACACCAAAAAAAACTCGGTACTGTTTTAAACAACTAGTCTATTAACAATATAGAGATAGAATGAGAAATAGATATGTATTGATGTATAAGTATGAAATACAAAGCGTCTATTTATATGCTTGTAGAATAATATAAGAGTAAATACAAAAGAGGAGTTAAGGATGTGGTGAGTCACTCTAGATGATGTATTCATAACATCCCCCTTGACCATCCACATGATGAAATAGTATAGTATTTTTGTAATACACTTGGTGATGCTGCCTCATTAAAAACCTTGCTAGGAAAACCCAATGGGATAAAACCATAGCAAAGGGAAAAAGAGTGCAACACGTATTTTCCCCCTAATACTACTAGATCAAATTTGTTGTCTCACTAAAAACCTTACTAAGAAACCCAATGGGACAAAACTTAGTTAAGGGAAAAAGAGTGCAACTTGAATAAATCTCCCCCTCATTATAATATGTATCCTTTAAGTGACATGTGTCAATCTTCCTTGAAAGTTGCTAAAAATTTTTGTAGAATGACTTGTCGCTTGAGGCCTTAAAATGCAATCATTTATGTTGAGTAATGTTGTAAAATATCCTTGTGAGACTTCCACTGCTTCCTCTTTCGAACAAATACCATAAGATCCATGGCAATGTTGTGTTACATTCTTTACATCTACAAGACTAACGAAACTAGTTTTCATAGGTTAGTAAGATATAGACACATGTCATTCTTACCTTTAACGTATCGACATATCTGCTTTACCGTTCGAATGTCTCCTAATTGGATATGTGTTGTATAATGTTGGTAAATTCAAATAAAATATATATAAGTATGCATAGCTAGAAAAAAATATTAATGCACAATTGTACTTTAGCCATCATACTTTTGGAATGAGAATCCCTACTTTGGTAGGAGATGGTTATAATCATTTCTTATAAAAAAGTATCTAAACAACCTTTGACATACTTTAAGGTTGAGCTTTGTCCATACTAAAATGTCCCAACATCTTCCGGATGCAGTTTGATCAACATATAAACATATGATCACAATATACTCGAACTACAGGTCGAGTAATAACTATACTGTACCAGGGTCATTCAAAATCCCCTTCTAAAAGCTTGACAGTATCTCTTGATGATGCCTAGAAATCATCACTGTAAACTGCAATTATATTGAGCTTTTAGGAGATGGCTTTTGATAAAGATGGATAATATTGTCAAACTTATATTGGACTTTATTCGAATATCTCATGAAACACTCAATCCAACTATTTTAGTCCATACTATCCTTTTAACTTTACAAGATATATTCCTAAGGTTTTGAAATCAGTACTTCAAGCATTTACAATCATTCACGTACTTCTTTTCACTTTGAAAAACAATGTATGTGCACACACTCTTTAAAATTTCTGTTACATAAAGCTCCTCATTGATTTCTATATCATATACAATGAAGTCTTGAACATTTGCTTTATTTGTAAAATCCATATTATACCATGCTTGTACATTGTACAAGACGACATATTCACCAAGCACAAATTCTCTACGTATGTTTATTAGTGCACAAGAATTACATCCATAAGATGTTTCAATTAATATTGTAAGCACTCAAATTCTTTAGGATACTCATCAAGAGTTCTAATTATATTCAACGTATGCAAATATGAATCTGTATACAACAATCATAATGTTCTCGAGAACTTATTTTACATGATATTGATAATTCAAATCCTTTAGGGATTTTCATGTAAGCTTTTAGTATCAAGTGATACGTACACATTCATAAGACGCATATTAATTCTCTTTATATTACCAGACTAATTATATATTGGAAAGCCGATACATCCTCCACTAAAGAATACGTCTTATCATAATTGGTTATAGGTCTTCGCGAAAATACTTGTGCCACCAATTTTGCCTTATATCACTTAATTTAGTTTTCACATGAGTTGCATAAAAGACCTACTTGTATCCAACGTATTTTACAACTTCAGTTGTAGGACTGTTGGTCCAGAAACTTTCCATGTCATTAGAGAATTCAAATCTGCCATATTGCGTCTTTCCTTTTTTTACCAAAAATCATTTCTATCTTTACGTTCATAGGCAGATCTCAAATCTTGATCCTTATCATTTAACCATTTCAAGCGCTAAATTATATATAAAAGTATAACGACGTCAATTTTAATTTCGATTTCCATGCATTTCTAGACATGATATAACTTATTGAGATCTTTTTATTTTCAGGTACCCGAGGTTCCTCTAGAATCATCATGTCACATGTCTCTTTTGGAGATATTATCAATACAACCTCGACTTGACCATCTTAATTACTTGCTCCAATTTTTGAGGAATTTTGTTATTTGAATCGACTAGTCTATTAGGCTTTAGGCATGCAATAGACTCATTTCAAATATATGGTTGTCCTTCTGGAACATAAATATAACTGGAGCAGAAGCAGTTGATTATGTGACTTACTTAGTCACTTTATTTAGGTCAGTGACTCGTCTGGTAATTTATTCTTTAATATTGCTAAATGAATTATCTTTTGAACTTATGGTTCATAGTTTATAGTTTGATGATCAAGATGACATGATAATTCATTCCACTTTTCACTTTGAAACTGTTTTTTATCTCCCCCTTAATATTGGGAACATTCATTCACTAAAGTGAAAACCAATGAGCTGTAAACAAGTCTCTCACTAATGGCTTTAAGTATTTAATCATAAACAACTATTTATGGCCAACATATTCTCAACCCTTTTAGAGGTCCTATATTTGTGAGGTGTGGTAGATGAATATAAATATTCAACCAAAAAAAACCTTAAACGAGATATTAGGTTCCTGACCAAAACCAACTATAATAGGGAAGAAGTATGATAACTTGTTGGCTTGATGTGAATACATGTAAAATTAAATATAAACATGAACCTTTTGCTCTCATGATCAATGGTTTTCCAATCACTTGTAGACGTTTCTTGATTGTCTCTACAATAACATTTATGCCAATGATTATTAATAACATGCGAATCAAATTCATCATTATAAACAAAATAAATGTGCCAATCTGGAATAATATGCTTGCTATCTTATTAGCTAAGCCATAAACGATCGATACTTCAAGTTGCGAACTTGATAACCATTTAGACGATGCATCGATTTCAAAATACTAAATGTTATCATGTTAGGATACATACAAATCCTTTTAAAATTTCCAGAATTTTTAGGGATTGATACTCTACTTTAGCTGGTAAATAATTCAGTTCCATTGAGAGCAACACGACATATTTAAATATCAAGAAGATATGAATCTTTAATACATTTCACATCATCAATACTCGGTGTGGTCCAATCAGTCGCACCAACTAATTACATAATTATGATCCATAAACTTCTGGCTTATTATCATATATGCTTTGGTGCACTCTTGTTTGCCTAATACACGGCAAGAAATACAAGAGAATTATCTATTATTATTACAAAATTTCATGTTATGACATGTTTCCCATATTTTCCCTTAATGCGCCACTACTTGTGGCCGATTTCATTTTAAGATGGTCGACTCATCGTTAGCATGAGGATCATTGCAATTTCCTTATTTACCATGATCACGGCCTTTACTAGGATCATTGTATAATCATCACATTATTAACATGTTTGAACTCATTGTTAACATGAGCGTCATTGTAATTTTCTCAATTTCAACAATCACAAACTTTAAAGCGATCATTAGATTGTCGCATTCACTTCAGGGAATGGATTATGGCTACAAAACTTTCATGGTAGCATCATTACAATATCCTTGGTAATGAGTGACCTTTACACTAATCGTTATATCATCACATCCACTTTAGG
>CAMTDV010000305.1:0-32683 GCA_947069175.1 Scalesia atractyloides
TTAGCGGTAATCATTGAGGCTTGTTGAGGCATGAGTGATTTAACCCATTGTGAAGCATCTTGACTTACATTTGACCCGGTGCACCAATCCCATGGATTAGAACTCATTTTGATTGGTTAAAACAGAATGTTAACTTAGAAATTCAAATTTGTCAACTTTGAGGAAAATAAAAAGGTTCCGTGAAAATTTAAACAACACTTTCCAACGAAGACTGTATTGGTGAAGAATTGAAATCAACGAACACCAGAGTCAATGACGAATCCCTCTACGAAGGACTTGATCTCCACGAAGAATAGATTCTTCATGGAAAGCCTTATCAACGAAGACCTACTTTCTTCGTCGGATATATGTCCAACGAAGAATAGGTTGTTCGTAGACCTGTTTCTTCGTCGATGAGTTGTTCGTTGATAGATTTTCGAAGATAGATTCTTCGCAGGGAGCTGGTAGGTGTCACACCCCGACCCGCAGCGGAAATAAGAGTCGGGGCATAATTGGGTTATCACCAAAGCACATGACATTTACTATTATGTTTCATAATTAAATGAAGTCAAAGTTACATTTCTCAAACATCCAAACATGTTCATTCATTACAAGGGAAAATAACCAAACATAATAATCCAAATACTAAATCGTTTTATTTCTTCTAACCCAGGTCCTACGTGTTCCTAGCTGCTGCTGGTTCACCTGTATCATGTGTAAAATGGGAGGTTTTTGGGTCAACATAAGTTGGCGAGTGAACCTTATAGATAAACATTTGGTAATAATTGTCTGGTTAGTTTATCAATAAAATATTGTGCATAATCATAAAAGAGCACATGAATGAAATCAAACATTGGCAAACATCAATTTAACAATCGATAGCATACATGAACATACCAACATCATATAATAATTAACATAAATGAACTGTGCGATCAAGGCTCAATCAAACGGAGCCGATCGTATTGCATGAACTGGAAATGTAAATTGAACTGTGCGCTCAAGGCTCAATCAAACGGAGCCGAACGTATTGCATGAACTGGAAATGTAAATTGAACTGTGCACTCAAGGCTCAATCAAACGGAGTCGAGCGTATTGCATGTATTGAAATGTAAAATGAAATGACCGATCAAGGCTCAATCAAACGGAGCCGATCGTGCGGGCACGCCCTGATCAACCGCATAATAAAATGGGGATCAAACTCAACCTCGATGGATGGGGAGCTACGGCCTCGGCAATTGCATGTACTGAAATAATAATTTGCAAACAATAATAACTACTTAACAGCAACAAACTAATACACATGTCATGATATGATATATGCACAATAACTTGGTTATAATATGTAAATGAACAAGACACATGATACACCCCAAAAACGTGATTAAAACGGGGAATTTGAAGGGTTCACTCAACATTGGGTGCGTTGGATTTGAGATGGTGAGATGCGCACGATTTAGACGAGCGAGTCGACGAGGAATATTAACCTAAATAATAATGGAAAGATATAATAAATGGATAGATTTTATTAAGGATTTTAATGGGATTTTTAGATATATTTTTGTGAGTTTATGGCTATTTTCTATCTTTAAAAATGTTATTTTTAAGTATTTTTAATTGATTTTTAAATTAAAATAAACAAATAAATATTTAAAAAAAATATTATTTTTTTACTGTTTGACCGTTGACCGTTGACCGTTGACCGGTTCGGTCAGCGGTAAATACTTGCGCCAAGCGGGATTCGAACCGATGACCTTCCGTTCAACGCGCACGTAGCTCTACCAACTGAGCTACGTGACTAACCCGTTAGAAACCCAGTTTTAATTATATTTATATACTTATTCGAATTTACCGAAAATCCCTTTATTTTGCAAAACGTTTTAATCTCATGGACCGGTGCTTGTGTCGGGACTCGAACGCGCGACGTGAAGTTTATTTTGCACACAGTCCACCGCTGGACTGTGTGTCTAACCCGGTTATATTCTTGATTTATATTATACTTAACAACTACCCGCCCTAACCCGGTTAGTTCATGAATAAAAAGAAATGTTATTACGTAGAGCGTGTGTGTAGTAAGGATCGAACTCGCGACGTGATTATTAAATGTGCACACAGTCCACCGC
The DNA here is from genome assembly GCA_947069175.1 of Scalesia atractyloides. NCBI lineage: Eukaryota > Viridiplantae > Streptophyta > Magnoliopsida > Asterales > Asteraceae > Scalesia > Scalesia atractyloides. Next base: position 2,103 of record CAMTDV010000305.1, read on the forward strand.
TGGACTGTGTGTCAAACCCGTTTATAAACCGAATTTTAATTATTCTTATATTCATCTTCTTCGTCGGCTTACAACTGTCAGCGTAATTCAACAATTTCAGGTTGATTTTGCGGTTTACTAAGATCTTAAACACTACAGTAATTCAATAGAAGAAATAGAAAGAGTTTAAAGAGCAGGATTTACCGATTGAAGATAAACACAGAAATCCGGCGAAGGTTTTGTCGGTACAGGAATTGAACTCCGACTGTTGAAACAATTAACAGTGTGGTTCGATTATTTATAGAATTAAATCATCTAAACAAGGTTTAAATGAAGTGTAGGATATCTTACCCGTTCACAAGTGGAATTCCGGCAATTTCAGAAACTTTCCGGCGAAGGTGAGATTTCCGATAATTGTTGGCTAAGATTGATCCTGATGATAGATTTGTGTTAGAGATTGACTAATCACATGTTTTAAACAAAAAGAGTAGAAGGAATTACCGTGAGAATGCAAATCCCGGTTTTCCGGTGAGTTGCAGAAAAATTCCTGCGATCGAGTTCAGAGGATCTTACAGTTCAGAATCTTGACGAAAATGAAATTGTGTGTTGTTGTGATAGTTATGAATCGCGCAAATGATCAGGACTTGGATTAAATCAGAGTTTGGTATGTTTTCGGTTTCAAAAACCGGAAATGATGAAGTCTTTAAGTTCATTCAATTCGGGCTTAATTAGAAACCGATATTCATCGGTTATAAGCTAGCTAATCGAGTTTGAACAGATTTGGCGATTCGGTTTACCGATTTCCGTTATGCAGAGGGCATTAACGGTTGATTGAGTTTGCGTATAAAATCTAATTGTTTTCCTAAAGTTAACAGAAAACACTTGATGGCGGAGTGGTTTGGGAAGTGGATGTTAAGTTGTTGGAGGCAGTTGACCCGGTTCGAGTCCGGTCAGCTACAATTTATTTTTATTTATTTTATTTTAACTTTTTATCCAATTTAATTTTTATAGTTTAGTTTATTTATTAATTATGTAACGTTTAAACCCAAAATAATCATAAATAATTAATGAAATTTCATAACTTGGTACAAGATTACAAAAACGGAGCGGGTTTTGGAGACCCGATTTTTACAAATGTTACAGTATCCCCTACTTTTAGGAATTTCGTCCCGAAATTTAAATAGTTGAAGTAGTAGGGAAAAGATGAGGGTATTTTTCACGCATTGAGTCTTCACGTTCCCAAGTAAACTCAGGTCCCCGTTTCGACTCCCAGCGTACCCTAACAATAGGAATGCGACTTCGTCGTAGACGCTTTTCTCCATAGTCCATAATCTCCAATGGTCTTTCAATAAAATGCATGGATTCATCAATCTGAATATCCTCCAGTGGAATATGAAGATTCCCATCAGCGAGGCACTTCTTCAAGTTCGACACGTGGAATGTGGGATGAATCCTGTCGAGTTCTTCCGGTAGGTCAAGCTTGTATGCTACAGGACCTACTCTTTCGAGTATCTTGAAAGGTCCTACATAACGTGGTGCTAGCTTTCCCTTTTGACCAAAACGAACTACTCCCTTCCACGGTGATACTTTTAAAAGCACATGATCACCAACGCTAAACTCCAAGGGCTTCCGTCGTTTATCTGCGTAACTCTTTTGACGACTTTGAGCCGCTAGAAGATTGTTTCGGATTTGATGAATCTTATCTGTGGTTTCTTGGATCAATTCTGGACCAGTAATTTGTGCTTCCCCAATTTCGTGCCAACAAACAGGAGATCGACACTTTCGACCATATAAAGCTTCAAAAGGTGCCATGCCGATGCTAGAATGATAACTGTTGTTGTACGAAAGTTCGACTAACGGTAGGTGGGCGTCCCAATTTCCCTTGAAGTCTATGACACATGCTCTAAGCATGTCCTCAAGGGTTTGAATGGTGCGCTCAGACTGTCCATCAGTTTGAGGATGATAGGCGGTACTGAGATCTAGTCGAGTGCCCATAGCGGATTGTACTGCTTGCCATGTTCGTGAGGTGAAACGGCCATCACGATCAGAAATAATACTTAATGGAACTCCATGTCGGCTGACGATTTCGTTGATATAAATACGAGCAAGCTTTTCGTTCTTGAAATCTTCTCGAATAGGAATAAAGTGAGCTGATTTTGTAAGTCGGTCTATAATCACCCATATAGTGCCATACCCACTAGAAGTGCGAGGTAACCCGGTAATGAAATCCATGGTTATATTTTCCCACTTCCAAACAGGTATTTCTGGTTGGACTAGAAGTCCTGAGGGTCTTTGGTGTTCAGCCTTTACTTTAGAACAAGTGAGACACTTGGAAACAAAAACGGCAATATCTTTCTTCATTCCAGGCCACCAATAGGTGTACCGTAGGTCTTGATACATCTTATCGGCTCCTGGGTGTATAGAATATCGCGTCTTATGGGCTTCATGCATGAGTGTTTCACGAAGATTGATGTGGTTAGGAATCTATATACGATCTAGGTAATACAAAATACCATCAGATTTAGTTTCAAGTTTTAGCTCGGCTCCACAGGACATCTCTTTTTGTACATCTTCCTCTGTTATGGAAACGTGTTGAGCTTCTCGAATTTGATCCTTAATATTGGTTATAATTTGCGAACATAGGAGATGAATGGAGTTCGCATAACCCTTTCGACTAAGTGCATCAGCCACCACATTTGCTTTACCAGGGTGGTATCTGATTTCACAGTCGTAATCATTTAGAAGTTCGACCCATCTTCGTTGCCTCATATTTAACTCTTTCTGATTGAAGATATGTTGAAGACTCTTGTGGTCAGTGTATATTTCACACTTCGTACCATAGAGATAATGTCTCCATATCTTAAGAGCGAATACAACGGCTCCAAGTTCAAGGTCATGAGTGGTGTAGTTCCTTTCGTGTGTCTTGAGTTGCCTTGAGGCATAAGCTATGACTTTTCCTCTTTGCATGAGAACGCAACCTAATCCTTGCCCTGACGCGTCGCAATAGACCACAAAATCATCACAACCTTCAGGAAGAGTGAGGATTGGTGCATCACAAAGTTTTTGCTTGAGAGTTTGAAAAGCTTCTTCTTGCTTGGGCCCCCATACAAATGGTTTCCCTTTATGGGTTAAAGCCGTGAGTGGCACCGCAATGCGAGAGAAGTTTGAAATGAATCGACGATAGTAGCCAGCAAGTCCAAGAAAAGACCTTACTTCAGTTGGCGTACGTGGAGCTTGCCATTCTTGAACTGCTTTGATCTTTGATGGGTCCACATGTATTCCTTTGTCATTGACTACATGCCCGAGAAATTGCACCTCTTTTAACCAGAATTCACATTTAGAGAACTTGGCATAAAGCTTTTCCTTTTCTAGAAGTGCAAGAACAAGTCGCAGATGACGCTCATGATCAGCTTTAGATTTTGAATAGATAAGAATATCGTCGATGAATACAATAACAAATCGATCAAGGTAAGGTTTGCAGACTCTATTCATTAGGTCCATGAAAACAGCTGGTGCGTTGGTTAATCCAAACGGCATAACCAGGAATTCATAGTGACCATATCGAGTTCGAAAAGCAGTTTTAGGGACGTCTTCTTCATGCACTCTAAGCTGATGATAGCCAGATCGAAGGTCGATTTTCGAAAAGCAACTGGCACCTTGTAGTTGGTCAAGAAGGTCATCTATGCGAGGTAAAGGATATCGATTTTTGATAGTTAACTTGTTGAGCTCTCTGTAGTCGATGCACATGCGAAAAGATCCATCCTTCTTCTTTACAAAGAGTACAGGTGCACCCCAAGGCGATGAGCTGGGGCGTATAAATCCCTTGTCAGTCAACTCTTGCAATTGACTGGCTAGCTCTTGCATTTCAGAGGGGGCTAACCTATATTGAGATTTTTCCACTAGTGTAGCACCAGGTATAAGATCGATACGAAATTCGACATCTCTGATTGGAGGAAGTCCTGAAATGTCGTCAGGAAAAACTTGTGGAAAATCTTTTACAACAGGGATATCTTCAAGTTTCTTTTCTGAGGTCCCCTTCTTGATGATATGGGCTAAAAACGCGACATAATTCTTGCGAAGGTATTTTTGAGCTTGAAGACAAGACATTAATTTGAGCCCTTTCGCCGAGGTTTCTCCAATAATTCGAAGAGTCCGTCCGTTTGAAAGAGGAATACGAATAAATTTCTCATGACATACAACTTCCGCATGATGCTGACTGAGCCAATCCATACCGATTATGATGTCGAAACTTCCCAGCTTCATAGGAATAAGATCGACTGAGAAATCGTGGTCGTTTAGGGTGAGCGTAAAGTTGCGTAAAATAGAGTCTAATCAAACTGGTTTTCCGTCCGCAACTTCCACCGTTATGGATTCCGCGAGCTTATCCCGATTTTTGCTTAAGATAGGTTCAAATTCTAATGACACGAAACTTCTATCCGCACCAGTATCAAATAATATAGAGGCATATCTACCATTTATAAGAAACGTACCGTTGACCACATTGCCGTCAGCTCTGGCCTGGTTTGCGTTAATATTGAAAGCCCTTCCTCTAGCAGGTGGAGGAGCTTGGTTTGCTTGATTCACAGAGTTGGCTTGGGCCTGAGCATGAATAATATTGACCAGCCTTGGACATGTGTTCCTGAAATGACTTGGATCACCGCAATTGAAACAAGCCCTCATAGGTTGGCCCATAGGATAGTTGGGTTGATAGTATGTTTAGGCTAAATGTTGAGTGGGTGGAAATGGTGGTTGTTGTTGGGCTTGACCCATTAATTGTTGGTGGGTTTGGGTTATAGGTTGGCGGCGGTTTGTTCGTTGAAGCGTGCGGCAGTTTTGAACAGTGTGTCCAGCGCGACCGCAGCCGGTACAGTATTGGCAAGGATAGTCAGGGGAGTGGTGATACTGACAACGGTTACATTTTGGTAGTGGCCCTGTGTATGGTTTTCTGTATGGCGCGGGTGGAGGAGTGACTTGAGTGATGGGTGCAGCAGGAACAGGGGTGTTGGTTTGGGTGACTGCAAAGTTCCTGGTGTTACGCTTCCTCTTGTTAGCAAATTTAGAGGAAGGAGTGTGGTGGTTTGAGGTTTGTCCCTCAGCAGGGGTTTTCTTCTTTTCCTCCTTGAACTTCCCATTGCGAATACGGTTTTCGGTCAGTTCTGTTGCCAATTCCATGGCAGCTTTGAGGGTTACCGGTGAGACGCTGAGGACCGAATCTTGGATTTTCGAGGGAAGTCCTCGAATGTAATGTTCGATCAGACGGTAGGTTGGAGTGAATAAGTTTGGAACCATTTGGTTCAACTCCAAGAACCTTTTGTTGTAAGTAGAGTGATCACCATCTTTTTGCTTCAAAGCATGAAATTCATCTTCCAATTTCTTAATTTCACTTCTAGGACAGAATCGCCTAGTCATGATTTCCCTTAACTCCTCCCAAGTTAAGGCCATCGCATCATCCGTTCCCCTCTTTCCTTTCTCAGTGTTCCACCAAGTGAGAGCTACGCCAAGTAGTCTCCCGGTGGCATAACGAACTTTGCGATCCTCAGGACAATCGCAGTTTAAGAAAACGTTTTCCATCTCCTCGAACCAATGTAGGAGAGCAGTGACTCCCTCAGTCCCTTCGAATTTTGGAGGATCACAGGACTTAAAATGTTTGTAGGAGCATTTGATGGTAGGAGGGTTGTTGATGATCTGGTCCTGTTGTTGAGGAGGGTTAGTAGGATTTGCAGCAAGGGCTTGTTGTACTTGTACTACGATGTCAGGTAATATCGTGGCCATTTGATTCGCGATATGAGTGGCCAAACGTTCCCGAGACTTTTCCGATTTCCTACTCCTTCGATGCGGTCTAGACGACATCTACAGGATCATAAAATGAGAAGATTGTGAGTTTATGGTATCTTTTTTTAGGTGTCATGTGTCTTTAGGAAAATGATAATAACATAAATATCAATAATGCAACTACATCCAAAGGATGTCTTGGGTTCGCTCATGTTGGGCCTCAAATGTCCCCCATACCTTCACCTATATAGTCATGTGGGCCCCCATGGCTATTGGCTTGGTAGGATTCACATTAGTATTGGCAATTTAACACTCGCATCCCCCGAATGCTAACCACAAAATATGTTCATGAGATGTTTGGTCGGAACGTGTCCAGGTGTAGACACAATGACAACTCAAAGTGGGATTAGCTCTCACGACGTTTAGTATAGCATGCTTTGGCCTAATAGGTATTTCGTACTCTCATCGTTAGTCCCCAGGTAGGCAAACTGGTCCTTTATTTTGGATTTATACGAATGCCAGCCTAGACAGGACGTTCCGACTACCGATACTAGTACCCTTCCAGTTACTACATGCCCGTCATGAAAACTCACTTTGATGAGATTTGAAAACACGAAAATCGTTGTAAAATCAATCATGATGTGGTGTGTGCTTGCATGGATGTGATATATTATGATCATACGATTTCATGATAGGCATTATTTGATAATACATACTTATGAACATGCTTGAACAATATCAAATGTAACATTTAACATAAACATATAAACATCATGAAATTTGGCATAAAACACACAAAATTCTTATAAGTTTCTAATCGACTATAGTATAGGCTCTAAGGGTCTAATAACCTATCCTATATCCCTATAGTCCTGGCTCTGATACCAATCTGTCACACCCCGACCCGCAGCGGAAATAAGAGTCGGGGCATAATTGGGTTATCACCAAAGCACATGACATTTACTATTATGTTTCATAATTAAATGAAGTCAAAGTTACATTTCTCAAACATCCAAACATGTTCATTCATTACAAGGGAAAATAACCAAACATAATAATCCAAATACTAAATCGTTTTATTTCTTCTAACCCAGGTCCTACGTGTTCCTAGCTGCTGCTGGTTCACCTGTATCATGTGTAAAATGGGAGGTTTTTGGGTCAACATAAGTTGGCGAGTGAACCTTATAGATAAACATTTGGTAATAATTGTCTGGTTAGTTTATCAATAAAATATTATGCATAATCATAAAAGAGCACATGAATGAAATCAAACATTGGCAAACATCAATTTAACAATCGATAGCATACATGAACATACCAACATCATATAATAATTAACATAAATGAACTGTGCGATCAAGGCTCAATCAAACGGAGCCGATCGTATTGCATGAACTGGAAATGTAAATTGAACTGTGCGCTCAAGGCTCAATCAAACGGAGCCGAACGTATTGCATGAACTGGAAATGTAAATTGAACTGTGCACTCAAGGCTACAATCAAACGGAGTCGAGCGTATTGCATGTATTGAAATGTAAAATGAAATGACCGATCAAGGCTCAATCAAACGGAGCCGATCGTGCGGGCACGCCCTGATCAACCGCATAATAAAATGGGGATCAAACTCAACCTCGATGGATGGGGAGCTACGGCCTCGGCAATTGCATGTACTGAAATAATAATTTGCAAACAATAATAACTACTTAACAGCAACAAACTAATACACATGTCATGATATGATATATGCACAATAACTTGGTTATAATATGTAAATGAACAAGACACATGATACACCCCAAAAACGTGATTAAAACGGGGAATTTGAAGGGTTCACTCAACATTGGGTGCGTTGGATTTGAGATGGTGAGATGCGCACGATTTAGACGAGCGAGTCGACGAGGAATATTAACCTAAATAATAATGGAAAGATATAATAAATGGATAGATTTTATTAAGGATTTTAATGGGATTTTTAGATATATTTTTGTGAGTTTATGGCTATTTTCTATCTTTAAAAATGTTATTTTTAAGTATTTTTAATTGATTTTTAAATTAAAATAAACAAATAAATATTTAAAAAAAATATTATTTTTTTACTGTTTGACCGTTGACCGTTGACCGTTGACCGGTTCGGTCAGCGGTAAATACTTGCGCCAAGCGGGATTCGAACCGATGACCTTCCGTTCACGCGCACGTAGCTCTACCAACTGAGCTACGTGACTAACCCGTTAGAAACCCAGTTTTAATTATATTTATATACTTATTCGAATTTACCGAAAATCCCTTTATTTTGCAAAACGTTTTAATCTCATGGACCGGTGCTTGTGTCGGGACTCGAACGCGCGACGTGAAGTTTATTTTGCACACAGTCCACCGCTGGACTGTGTGTCTAACCCGGTTATATTCTTGATTTATATTATACTTAACAACTACCCGCCCTAACCCGGTTAGTTCATGAATAAAAAGAAATGTTATTACGTAGAGCGTGTGTGTAGTAAGGATCGAACTCGCGACGTAATTATTAAATGTGCACACAGTCCACCGCTGGACTGTGTGTCTAACCCGTTTATAAACCGAATTTTAATTATTCTTATATTCTGAATAGATTCATCTTCTTCGTCGGCTTACAACTGTCAGCGTAATTCAACTGGTTCAGGTTGATTTTGCGGTTTACTAAGATCTTAAACACTACAGTAATTCAATAGAAGAAATAGAAAGAGTTTAAAGAGCAGGATTTACCGATTGAAGATAAACACAGAAATCCGGCGAAGGTTTTGTCGGTACAGGAATTGAACTCCGACTGTTGAAACAATTAACAGTGTGGTTCGATTATTTATAGAATTAAATCATCTAAACAAGGTTTAAATGAAGTGTAGGATATCTTACCCGTTCACAGTGGAATTCCGGCAATTTCAGAAACTTTCCGGCGAAGGTGAGATTTCCGATAATTGTTGGCTAAGATTGATTCTGATGATAGAATTATGTTAGAGATTGACTAATCACATGTTTTAAACAAAAAGAGTAGAAGGAATTACCGTGAGAATGCAAATCCCGGTTTTCCGGTGAGTTGCAGAAAAATTCCGGCGATCGAGTTCAGAGGATCTTACAGTTCAGAATCTTGACGAAAATGAAATTGAGTGTTGTTGTGATAGTTATGAATCGCGCAAATGATCAGGACTTGGATTAAATCAGAGTTTGGTATGTTTTCGGTTTCAAAAACCGGAAATGATGAAGTCTTTAAGTTCATTCAATTCGGGCTTAATTAGAAACCGATATTCATCGGTTATAAGCTAGCTAATCGAGTTTGAACAGATTTGGCGATTCGGTTTACCGATTTCCGTTATGCAGAGGGCATTAACGGTTGATTGAGTTTGCGTATAAAATCTAATTGTTTTCCTAAAGTTAACAGAAAACACTTGATGGCGGAGTGGTTTGGGAAGTGGATGTTAAGTTGTTGGAGGCAGTTGACCCGGGTTCGAGTCCGGTCAGCTACAATTTATTTTTATTTATTTTATTTTAACTTTTTATCCAATTTAATTTTTATAGTTTAGTTTATTTATTAATTATGTAACGTTTAAACCCAAAATAATCATAAATAATTAATGAAATTTCATAACTTGGTACAAGATTACAAAAACGGAGCGGGTTTTGGAGACCCGATTTTTGCAAATGTTACAGTAGGTGAGATTTTTCCTAAAATGGAAACATTCTTTTTCTGACAAAGAATAAATCAAAGATTTTGTTTCCAATTTTAGTTAAAAAGGTAAGATTTGAAACAACCTATTGTCCAGTGGTTTGTTATCTCACCAACCTTTTCCGGTGACTACACTTGCCGGAAATTTGCCGAGAACAAGATTTGGATGAAATTCTTAAGAAAAACTAAACCTTAACATATCTAAACGTGTTTTAGTCAAGTTTTAGTAAAGATTATCTTCCATATCAAGTTTAACACAAGCTTTTGAACAATATTTCTCGAAATACTAAGTCTTCTAGATTTCAAGTTCAAAAATCCGTCAAGAACACTTCACAACAAGCTCACATACACGGGTTTGCTCGATTTTGAACAAGGAAGAGAGCCAAAGCTCTGATACCACTTGTAGGTCCACTTGGAGGATCAAGTTACCTACTTCCTTGTTTGTTAACACACTAGCAAGTGCGGAATCCTTGTTAGTATGCAAACCGAGGCAAAACAAAGTATAAGCAAACACAAAGTAACCAAAAGATTCACTATCTTTGATTAACAGGAAGAGAATCAGTACATACACATACACACAGTGTAAACTCTCTGAGGACTCTCTTAGTTAAACTGAGAACATATGAACTGTATATATAGTCCAAGTAAACCAGCAGCCCTACGAAGAAGGCTGCTGGCCAACGAACAACTGGACATCCCACGAAGAAGGATTCTTCGTGAGTCTTCACAGCGAACCATCAGTACCACGAAGAAGGATACTTCGTGGCCATCAACAACAGCGAACCATGGTTGTTCGTAGCCAATGTTAACCTACGAAGAATCATGGGTTCTTCGTAGAAAGCCTTTACACAGACATGTATAACAGTTAACTGAGATATCAACATACACACATACTAACAGTCTGCAACATGCAGCTGTTTTACATCATACACAAACTAAACGTCATGCTAAGTAAAGATAGGAGGATATCTTGACTTGGTCGACTTGACCAAAACATTACAGACACATAAATAAAGATTGTACAGACTATCGATAGCTAAGAACAAGCTACAGACACAAAATTGTACCAACAATTAATTGCATAGTTGATATCAAGAAGTGAATTTGTGCTAATTGTGGGGCATATGTACTTATTAGCAAGTAATAATGTTTAAACTATGTTGTAGTGGCTAACCTTGGATTATGTTGCCAATTATAGAACCATGGGAGTATTAGTATGAGGTTTATGAACTAAATTCTTGGTTTGGTAGATTCATGCTATGTATAAATGTACAATGGGAAACAAGAATGAATCGGCAAATTATAGTAAGACAAGTGTAAGGGATATTAGTGAACAAGTATATTTGCCATATGACAATATGAACAAGTATATTTACCATGCGACAATAATGAAAGTAATTGGGACAATCAGGTCAATGAAAATGACTTTTAAAATGATTAACGTGGGAGTGATGGGGATAAAAAACGGGGTTTGGTATCGAATACAGGGCTGAAAACACAAATTTGGAGGAGTTGGTTGTAGGGAGTGTTGTGACCCGAAATTTTGGAGGAGTTTAGCAACAAGTCTTTGTTATCACTTTTAGAAACCTATATTGTTGTTGATTTGTGCTCCTGGCTATGTTGCAACCCGAAGTTTTTCTGTTTTCGTCATTGTTTTTAGACTTGTGGTTATCCCATGACTATCCTAGTCCTAACATCATTTAGACTTCGTGAAGGCTTTCTAAGCATGAATCGAACGTATGATTGCGAGTATACTTTTAGCATGAAAGTTAACAAGTAAGGAATCAAATGATATATATATATATATAGATACATGTAATCATTTATGTAACCATTTAGACTTAAATGTATAGTTATTCAAGGTTATATATGTCCTTAACCGTTTGATAAGTAGAGTTGTCACATGTTGAATAGTTGTGGAACATAATGGGATGCATATATATTTTTAAACATGTATGTATGAAACTTTTACGTATGCAAAAGTTAGGCATCATGTGTAGAATGGTTATAGGATCCTAAACGTCATATTGGTCCTAGTAAGTACATGAAGGAAAATACGATGTTGGGCCAAGATATACGTATATAGGATTTGTATGTACGTATGTATTTTAATGTTGTTAATTGTATTGTTAAGAGAATCGATATGAAAGTGCATGTGTGTAAGGAAGAACGCATGGGAACTTGGTTGGTCTCAACACTTGTAGGTTACTTAGAACCTTGTTAAAATAGAAAGTTTAGGAGGTGTTTAGTCTTCAAAACTTATGAAAATCAACATACTCAAGACCCATAACCATAGGTTTGGTTAGGAGAATGCGCAAGATTCTCACAAGATGTTTAAGTTTACGAAAAGTTTATAAAGGATAGGATCAAAACAGAAAGTTGGACCTCAAAATGGCGATGTTCCACCTTAGTTTAATTACCATGATAAACTTGTGGAAAATATTCCTTGAGGTGTTCCAAGCTTTCAAGAAGAAGAAAAAATGAAGAAACATGAAGAAAAGTGAGGTGGAAGCTCACTTTTGAACTTAAGTAGAATTTCCCAAACTTGTGATTCAACTGATTGAGAGTGTTTGAGAGTTTGAAAAGTGAAATGGAGGTTTAGGGGGGCTTGGTTATATAGTGGTTGATTAGGGTTAGAGTTTAAATGAGGTTGTAAGGTGATTGGGGAAGAAGGGGGCAAGAAAGATAGCCAACCCATAGTCAAGAAACAACTTGCTGGGGATTATGCCTGCTCGCGCCCCGCGGCGAGCAAGGGGTTACATGCCTGCGTGACACGGCGTGCTCTTTTCACAGCCCAAGTTTGGTTTTTCACACTTTGGCCCCTAAACTTCTATTTGTTTATCATTTTATGCCCAAAGTTTTATGTTTTTAACATGTTTTCGAGTACAGAATGTGTTTGCAAGTATGTGGCGAGTATCGTGCACGTATAAATGATTACTCAATTGCGTATAATAAGTCTTGGTTTATATGTAACTATGTATCAAAGATTGCTTGTGTATAAGCATAGGTGAAACAAGCATTAGTATAAAAGTGAATTTCCATTATAACCGAAGTTTCGGATTACAAGTTTGGAAGTGGAATACGGGTACATTACGAATACAAGTATCCAGAAAGATATAAATATTGGTACAATTTTCTAGATAATGAAAGTATATAAAATGCTAACGGGACCGACAACAATTATATAGTGAAACCAAATACATTAATACTCAATATCCCGCCGCAACGCGCGAGTTGGTGTTAACTCGTTAAATACAAATATTAAATAAAGTAAAATGAAACATTTTTATTTGTTGGTTTTTTTCTTATTACAAATATTTTTTTCACATTTGAATATATATATATATATATATATATATATATATACACACACATATATAGGGATGAGTTAAAATGAAAACCACCTTAAGTTGTGAGAACTATGTCATCCAAAAGGTTTTACCGAATTTTTTTTCCTCAAAAGTCATAAAAAATCACAAGTTTTAACAAAATATAAATAAAAAATGCCGCATACCCACGTTTACATGAGGAGTAAAAAATATTTATTTTCGTACAAAATTTATGCAGCGCGTAAAAAAAAACTTGCATCAATGATAATTACATTCCATATCTCTCTTATATACTTTTAATTTGTTTATTTATTAAATTGAATTGTAATCTGATAAATTGCATTTGTTAACTTAAAACAAATCGAGTTTGCGTCTGTATTTTGTTTTTTTTTCCTCCACACATCAACATTAATTTTGTTGATAACAAAGTTGCATTTAAAGTAGAGTGTCTTTTAGTATCGTAAACTAGGGCTGTAAACGAGCCAAGCCAAACCGAACCAGGGTGGGCTCAGGCTCGGCTCGTTTAAAAATCGAATCGAATTGAATCGAGCTGAGCTGGCTAATTTAAAACCGAGCTCACTTCGAGCCAAACTTTTTTCTAACTTTTTTCGAGCGAGCCTGAGCCACCAACTTTTTAAACAGAATAGTAATTTTGGGCGACCTATAAAATGAACAAGAAACGATTTATTGTTAGTTACCTTAATCTATATCTTATAAATCAATATTAATTATTAAAACTATGGCTTAACAACCTATTTCTTTGGATAAAAAAGAACCATATTACTAATTAAACAACATTGCTTAGATATATTAGAATGTACGTATATAAACACACACTCACACACATAATTTAGGATTTAATTTAAACGTGTCAAACGAGCGAGCAAACTAATGAGCGAGCCACGAATAGAACCTACCTTGGCCCAGCTCGTTTAAAACCGAGCTGACTTCGAGCCGAGCTTTTTTCGAACTTTTTACAAGCGAACTTCGGGTGAGCTTCGAGCCACGGGCTTTTTAAACATCCCTATCGTAAACAATTACCTTGCTGGTACCCTAACCAGCCGAACCGATTCCGACCGAACATCGGTACCAGCATTTCTTTTTTGGTTTTAGATCGATGTAAAATATGTGTCGATATTCTTTTGGGTATATCACGACTTCATATTTTTTTGTTTTCTCTTTGGGTTGCTGTAGTGAGTGCCGACATCGTAACAAACTGAACCAATACTGACAAAATGCTCGCTGCGTAGCGCGATAGAATCCCACGGGTTAAATTAAAAAAAGAACATTACAATAAATAAAACTAACTAAAATTACATTAAATATAATAAAAAACATTATTATAATAAAACCAAAAAAAATTTAGAAACTATATGGCCAATTATAATTTTTTGTGATCTTGCGTTTCGGGCTAGTGTGATTTCCAACATCTCCAATGGAACATTGACGTGTGACCTGTTAAACGTCTCTAGATCCTTATCAAACCTGATCGATCTCAACGTCTCTCGATGTTCATCCGCAAACTCCAAATATTTTTCTTCTTGTTTCTTTTTAATTTCCACCAATTCTTGTTTCATAAATTTGTATTCTTGGAGCTTGTCGGACATACCAATTAACCTTTCGCTCGACGTTGCGGGTCCTTTATCTTTTTCTCCTTCTTTTTTGGCCTTCTTGAGAGGGGTCTACGTTTATGTCGGGTATATCACTAGTGAATTCGGTATTCGGTGTACTTGCTTGGTAGTTACGGGAATCCGATGCCTTTCTTTTTTGCCCTGAACTACCACTCTACTCACCCAACAATGGTACCGGGGACCATTTCTGATTCCTTCTAACCACCTCCCACGCCTCAATATGAGGAAAGCCACCCGAATGTTTCTTTGGTAGTCTTTTAGCGCTTGTTTCATAACATGAGCAACGTCACTCTTGCTAGGACGTAAACGATCCTATAATTAAAATATAAATTATGTTAAGGTAAAACATAACAATATATAAAGGTAAAAAAAAAAATATAATTTATACCGCTTGATACCAAAATTCGTTGAATTAGTTCAACTTCCCTTGCATAGCTTTCCATTTTGGATGGACTTGATGGACGGTCCGTGAACTTCCTCCAACGGTTGCATTGTAATGTGCGAGAACTTTTTTTTCTAAAAACCTTCCGATTTTTTTGGCATTTTCTTTTTTCTTGTTTACACTACAATACAAGTACACCATCGCAAACGCATCTTCTTGTTTCTTCGTCCATCTTTGCGGATCCGCCTTACCCTTTTCTTTCGGTTCATCTTCGGCTTCTTTTTCGACTTCAACTTCTTCCTCTACTCCGGCTTCTTCATTTTCATCTTCATCTAACTCTTGAGTCTTGGCTACATATTCTTCATCTTCGTCATCACCGTATATTGGAAGCATGTGTTCAACATTATCTCGTACACACCCAGTGCAACCATCGTGCGACCTTGTGGTAATGAAAAAAGTTATGGTGTAAAAACCTGATTGTTGAAAAAATTGTGGTGGATAGTTAGGTTGGTACACACTCGATTCGCCTCGTCTACTTTGCGAGCCGCGAGCCCTCGCGTTCGAACTGGAACCCGAAACTTTTTTCTTGCCATCGCTCTTGTTTTGTCTATCCTTAGTATTCTTTGAGATTTTGTAAATGAGGTGAAAATGGTATGTAAAAAATGAATTTATAAAGGTATTTAATTGATTTTTTTAATATAAACGACATTATAGCCGTTACATGACCAATGACTCCTTTTATGTTCCAACGTTCACTTTAGCGAGCGGTGAATATCCCCTACTTAAAAGGTCCACGCGCGATGAATGGTGAAGGCCGCAGTGTTCCTCGTGCGGTGAGGGGTTTCACCGCCCTTCACCCCGCATGTAACTCGCTCACCCTTAGTAATTGAAAATTTTAGTTTTGAAGTCAGATAGTTAAAACAATCAGGACTTTGAAAGAAGTTTACTCATTCATTTTAAATAAAATCTTTGGTAATTTTTTAATGAAGCACACAAAAATCCTGTTTACCAATTTATTTAATATTTAATATTATGAATTTAATTTAATATTATGAATTACCAACATACTTGAAGACTTCAAGTGGTTTTACTTTTAGCTTTAGTCATGTTTCTAGCATATAAGTATTGTAAGATGTGTTGCTTTTATTGTAACTGATAATGGTTTCATCTCATTTGTTTACTTGGACGGTCATGAACTCATAAGCAGACACGTGTAAGATGGGCAGTTTTTATAAAGGTGAAAGACCCTCATTCTCTAAAAAAATCGGAGACCCTCTGTTTCTCTCTCTAAAAATTTACATTGTATTTCGCCGCCCATCTCTGCCTTTTTTGCCGGAATATGTTTACACCTACCCTTTTCGCGGCCGGTGGTTTTCTTACGGCCTAAATTGGATGTAGGTAATTTGAGGCCTTCGGCCTGTACTGATGAATCGGTGTGGTGGCGATGGTTGGGGTACAATGATATTTGTAGTCTTTGCTTTTGGATTTTGTACGGTGGTTTTGTAAGAAACCATGGTTGTTTTTGGCATGTGTCGTTTGGGTTTAAAGGTGATACCCTCTTTCGGATGGTGATGCGACCGGTCAGTCAACCCGACGATCAGTGGTAATGAATCCGGATTGGGTATTGGGTGCATGCGAGTGTTTTAGCCAGCGATGACGGCAGCCTGCTACTTGGCATGCAACTCCGGCTGTAGCTGTAGCGCGGCACTGAGTCGTGCTTTGTTGATAATGGCTATGATGACGTTTGAATCTGAGCCGATTTGTTTTCGTTTTTTACGATCTAATGTAAAGACGTTTGAATCTGACCCAATTTGGGTCGCCGAATAAGTATTCCGGTCGGTTTTTTTTGTTACAAGTCAATGAATGTAAAGTTTTTTGGTGGAAGTGTAATGGGCGTAATCGCTGATGTGATAAAAAATCTATTCTCAAAGGATAAAAAGAGGAAGTGTTGCCACATTTATTTTGGTTTGAAGATAGTTTTAGCTAACACGATTCTTGCTTGATGTACCTATAGAAGAACCGATGTAGTTAAAATCATTTTCTAGAGGTGCGTTTACAAAGAAAGTGTGGGGAAGAGTTAGGTTGGTTTTTTCTGAAAATGGCTTGTAAAATATGAGTGTGTGAGATAAGAGTATATGTGTGTAAGTGGATGCATTTAAGAAAAGAAAAGAATGAGATGTTAGTGTTTGTGTTCTGATTATGATGGTGAATATGGTGGTTGAACGGTGGCGTGGGTGCTTAGCTGGTTGGTGGGGGTGAAAGAGATAAAAGGGAGAGAAAAAAAAGGATTTAGTCTATCTCCAATGGGTCCTTGGAGATCTTGCCTTTGGAAGCCTTTAGAGATCTTTACATTGGAGTTCATCCATCAAAGCATGTGCTTAAGTGGGATGCCCTTCTAAAAGGGCATGTGTTTGTCTTGATTCATGCAATAAGGTGGGCCCAAAGTAAGAAAAAGAAATGTTTTACTGAAATATTGTGCCTAATGAATAGGCAATGAGGTGGAAATTAAGAAGTTGTAGCATTGGATATGAAATTGAGGTTTTTAATGATTTGTAAGGATATTACGTGACAGATGATGTGGCAGCTAAGGACGCCTAAGGGCGCATTTAGCATTGAAAATAGTCTTAGAGATGACGATGATTTTGACTATTTCATTTTTCAAGATATTGACATTATCTTTTTTCTGAATGGGTGGAAACATGTAGTAAGACAATAGACGATTCGTAAAACGCAATGTGTACGATACAATTAAAAAAATTGTAAAAAATAATGCGTAAAATTTTTTTACAAAAATATGTAAAATACAAAGGTAGACATAAAGTGTAAAACACATAACCAAGACATTTCGTAAAACATAATGAATTGGCATTCACATACATTCCTACACTCTCTCTTCTTCACCTAACACCCCTCTCTCCCACCTCACTTTCTCTCACTTTAGAAACATCAAAAAATCCCTTAGGGTGCTCTAAGTGCCAATGAGCTACCAACTACTTTTTTTTTTCTACTTTATTTTTGTGTAATTTGTTTTTTCTTTTTTAGTAACTATTTTTATCTTAAATTTGACCCTTTAATATTTAGTATCAACACTTATAACACTTCAACTTTCTAAAAACCTTATAATTATTTTTTACGTGCTCATATTTCAGTACGTGTCAATATACATTTAGGTTAATTACGTTTCTTTGAAAATGCGTATGCTCGTATATAATATGTTTTTTTTTTGCTTTTTTGGTACATTATCATTTGATCTACGTTTTGGCATTAATTTTGTTTTACAACAAGTCGGGTAAAATATAATATGTTTTCTATAGACTTTATAAATTCAACTTACTTTACGTTTCAACGCCTTCGTAACACGCGCTACCATTTTTAACATAAAAAAACATTTTATTTTACTTATTTTTATGTGCATGTCAATATAAGTTCAGGTTGGTGTATGACGTAAATATCTTTCCCAAATAAGTCGGGCCACGTATAATATGTTTCCGTGCTTATTTTTATGTACCTTTTCAGTTTATCTACGTTTTGACGTAACTTTTGTTTGAAAACAATTGAAGTCTTTACTATATAAATTCGAGTTACTTTACATTTGAAAACGCCGCACCGCGCGGAAAATTTTTCTAGTTTATAGAAAATGTAAACGAAACTAATACACAAATGATGAGTAAATGTTGCTTATGTATTGAACTTTGTTAGTTAAATGCATGTTAAAAGTGGATGCGTGAGTGTTGTTTCACTACGACATCGTTTTGGAAATGGATATTGAAGTCTTAACACACCTCATAAACTACATAGCTTTCGTTAATTATTTTCTCTAGTTATATATATTGGTAATTTACAAGGAATTACTAAGAACATCCAAAATCCAAATAATGTTAGAATCTTGTAAGATACCCAACATGATCAAACAACTTGTCCATTTGAATATTTGACATGTCTAATGGTCATGGCCGTTTAGTTAACTATCAAGTAAACAACTTTAGTCAATCGATAACGAAAACATATGGAAATAATGAATCTGCTAACAAACTAATATTTGAATTTCATCTTTAACCCGTACTCTGATATTTTATTAGAAGTTTTACACAATAATACAAACTTATGAATATACTTCAAGTATAAAATAGACTTGCCTCATATACCTAAACAAATCTTCACTTTTATATAAGCCTAGACAGAAACCATAAACATGCATAGAAACCGATCGTACCCGTCAACACAAAAAACGCATAAGACGCAATCAACATATACCCGAAAAACAAAATACCAGGAACAAGCTCTGTGATATTCAATGTTGGGTAGACAAACAATGCTGCACCTATGAAGAGGTAGACTGCTGAAGCACCCGATGTTTGATATGATCGCCCCACCACCATTGGTAATCATCAACGACCAGTTGTGAAAGAGAGGACCAGGTTGTGAGCGTGGCACATGTTATGATCAAAATGATGAACACCAAACCGAATATATAGTAGAATTGGGGTGAACTGGTTGTAGTGAACATGAGAAAGAGCTCATTGAATACTACCCAACTTGGTATTATTCCGCCATTCACGATCGAGAGAAAAACACTCATGTCCCAACTTTGTTCCGGGATTTTCCTTGGTATTTCGCGGGTTTTTACCGGATCTTTAATACTTGATCCTTTGTAACCAATGTAACTTCCTATAAATACAAGGGGAACCGAAATACCAAACCATAAAAACACCAAAATAAACATGTTACCAAATGGTAACGCTCCTGATGACCCTTCACTCCAGATTACAACATTTATTAAGAAAAGCATGCAAAAAAAGATTCCCGTGAAGATGCATGCGGTTTTTAAGGTGGTCTTCATCAATTCTGATCCTCCTAATGTTTTATAAAGGCGGGCCATGGCGAACCCGCCAAAGATTCCCATTATAGCCCAAAGGAGGATGACATCGGTCATGAGCCCGCCTGTGTATGAGGAAGAATGAACCCCTAAGAACCCCAAAACTATAGTGATTACACTCATACTGAAAAACTGGACACCAGTTCTTACATAAACACATAGTAGCTCTGAGTTAACCGGGGGACAAAAAACGTCCATGCGGAGGTTTTTCCAGCCTGTTTCCATACCTAGGGTTTGTAATTGGTTGTATTCAGAAATGAATTTGTAAAGATAAAGTGACATGGCCCAGGCCCCCATACCCGAAATGAGAAGAATATTTTTAAGTGAGTTCATGATATAAAACCAGTTACTTTGATCGTCAGCTATAAGCAGATAATTATCCCAACTTGATGCCCACTTAACATCACTCTCCTGCATGCATGTCCAATGAAAGCCAATAATTAGACTAAGAGAATCTCCAATAAGAAAACCAAAGAACCCCAAAAAGAATATGGCTAGTGAGCTCTCACAAAAACATTGGTGGTTCTCTAAGGACAATATTGTCAAGGGATTTTTACATATTTCCCCAAATAAAAAATTCAATTACATATTTCCCCTTCCTCAGTGGCGGATCTAGAAAATCCGCAAAGCGGTAACGTTTTATAAAAAAGCGGTAACGAAATCGAACAAACGTCAAATTTTTCCAAAATTTACACTAATTTTACATTACCACCGGAGCGCCAAGCCGTTGCGGGGGTTGCCCCTAGTTATACACTAGGTCCGCCACTACCCTTCCTAATCCACATAAGTTACATATTTCCCCTTTTCTCTAAATTACTCTTATTAGTTACTATTTTACCCTTAATGAACTTACAGATTCCACTACCTGTCACCTGATTCCAACGTCTTTCTCTTGAGTTTAATCAGGAGTATTGGAGTTTTGAAGGTGAAGATTTGACGAATGCCTTTACCTCTGTTCGAAAATCAAAATCGTTGTGACTATTTAATTCTGTGAAATCGTTCAACTTTTTCTTGTTTTCATGGAGTTGGTGCTCATTATGCACAAGTACAGATAAACTAGAGATTAAGAAAAAAACTCTTTTTTGGTCATTTAACATAAATATTGTTTATGGATGTCACTATTTTTAGATTTCTCTTTTTTTCTAGTTTTTGCGGTGATAAGTATATTTTTGTTTTCAGAACTTTGTATGTACATTTAGTTTCATAATTCTGAATCTTACATCATGCCTAAGTTGCTCCTCTAGATGTACAGTTCATGGAAAATATTTGCATAGTTGATCAAGAAGTTTTTTTTTCTGTACTCAATGACGAAGCTGGAAAATCATGAGTATTTTTTGTGTGTTGAAGCATTTTATCTATTAGTCAAAGTAAAATTTTTTTTACAAAAATGCCTCAAATTGAAAATTCGCTTTGGACTTCCATAAAGGTTGAGCCGGCTCTCGTCACGTTCTAGGAAGGGTCTTAGGAAGGGAACATATGTAAAAAAGTATTGAGAAAATAGAAGAAATAGGGAAATATGTAATTCATGGTAGAAAGGGGAAATGTGTAATTAGTCATTTAATAAGTTCATTAAGGGTAAAGTAGTAATTAGTAAGAGTAATTTTAATGAATTGAGGAAATATGTAATATATAGGGGTTAGGAAGGGGAAATATGTAATTGAAATTTTTGTTGGGGAAATATTTAATAAGCCATCTTAAGAGGGGGGAATATGTAAAAATTCCTATTGTCAAAAAGTAATGCACATACCGAAGAACATGTACATGCAAGTAACATGTAATTTTCCTATCATGTAACGTCGGTAACTTTCTTATGTGTTATTACTTTAAAAAAAACACACCATAATAACGAATGTTGAATACACTATTACTATATAAAAAGTTGAAAAAAAAATAAACGTGAACTGTGTATTTTAATTCATGGTATTTTTGTAGAGTATTAACTTGGGACATTTATAGCGTTATTGAAATTGTGAATTTTTATGTGAGTACTTTAAGGCGCTACTAAAACTGGGTAAAACATCATAAAACACCAAGTCAATTCACCATACTTAAACCATGGAAACTTGATGTCCATCACTACGTAAGAAAAATCGTCAATAATTGCATAATTCCCAAAACGCCATAAACACACCATACATTATACAATTCCAAAACACCATACAAGTTCAAAAACGTCATAAAAACACCAAGAATTGAACACTTACAACAACCATATAATTGTATAGTTTAAAAAAA
The DNA here is from genome assembly GCA_947069175.1 of Scalesia atractyloides. Lineage (NCBI taxonomy): Eukaryota > Viridiplantae > Streptophyta > Magnoliopsida > Asterales > Asteraceae > Scalesia > Scalesia atractyloides. The sequence continues at coordinate 24,000 of CAMTDV010000305.1, forward strand.
AGCCATAAACACACCATAGACTTGTACAGTTTAAAAAACACCATAAACACACCATAGAATTGTACATTTAAAAAAAAGACTCATAAAACGCAATAGAATTGCACAGTTTTTAAAAACGCCATAGAAATGCATAGTTTAAAGAACGTCATAAAAATCCACTTCATGAATGCCCAGTTTATGTCTAGGTACGGAGAATTTACCCCGAAAACACCATACAATTGCACAATTTGACAATATACACATATGTATAATTAAAAAAACACTTAAAAGGTTTGCTTAGGAGCAAAAGAAAATTATTATTTGGTTAGAAAAAATGTGTGGCCTAAAATGTTTTTCGCGTTTCTCAATTACCATGGGCTTCTCTTATGATCTATATCTTAAATATATATATATATACACACACAGGGGATGGTTATCTTGAGAACGCTAAATATTGCGAGAACCATGAGAACGAATGAAAAACCAATCAAAACCAATATTTTTTAATACAAACCTTATTGTAATTAAAATACAACATCAAAAAGAATTTACAACATCAAATAATTCATTTCTCCCCTCAAAATCACTCTTATTAGATTTTTTACACATGTGTAAATATAACAAATTTACACATGTGTAAATGACAAAATTACACATGTGTAAAAAAAATTTATTTACGAATTCACGTAAATTAAACGTGTAAATTAAATTTCTAACATTGTATTCAAATAATAATGATAAGTGTAAAAAGAAATTTTGAATTTGAATTGTTTTTGACCAAGTTTTCGTGGTTTTTTCATTCGTTCTCACGGTTTTTACGATATTTAACATTCTCATTTAAACCCTCCCATATATATATATATATATATATATATATATATATATATATATATATATATATATATATATATATATATATCTGGTAGGGTTATCTTGAGAACGCTAAATATTGCGAGAACCGTGAGAACGAATAAAAAAACCAATCAAAACCAATTTTTTAATACAAACCTCATTGTAATTAAAATACAACATAAAAAAAAGAATTTACAACATCAAATAATTCATTTATCCTTTCAAAATCACTCTTATTAGATTTTTTTACATGTGTGCAAATATAACAAACTTACACACGTGTAAATGGCAAACTTACACATGTGTAAAGTTTCTTTATTTACGAATTCACGTAAATTTAAATGTGTAAATTAAAATTCTAACATTGTAATCGAATAATAATGATAAGTGTAAAAAGTAATTTTGAATTTGAATTGTTTTTGACCAACTTCTCGTAGTTTTTTCATTCGTTCTCACAATATTTAACGTTCTCAATTAAACCCTTCCCTATATATATATATATATATTATACCATAATAACGAGAGTTTTTTATCTTTAATATGAGTACCATAGTGCTATACATATTTAGAGAAAAAAAATTACGTATAGTTCAGCCTACTGAAATGCAGGTTTAAATACTGTACAAGAACATCTACCTGAATGCAGGTGTAAAACACCATGCAAAGAACAACTGCTGGAATGCAGATATAAAACACCATGAATGCAGGTGTAAAACACTGTCCGAGGAACACCTATTAGAATGCAGGTATAAAACACCATGAATACATGTTTAAAACACCATACGAAGAAGATCTACTAGAATTATAGTAGTAAAACACCACACATAATGTGCAATGCAATCATTACAGATATTAAAAAACACCATGACCATATTACAATTCAAGTCATGGTGTTTTTAGAATCTGAAACGTGTTTTATACTTTCAAAAGACTATATTGGATTCAAGTTGTGGTGTCTTTTGAAATTCGTATGGTGTTTTATACCTGCAAATTAACTAAAATTTTGATATGAATTTTATACCTGCGAATTAATCTTTATGTATAATCATATAAAATTTAAAATTGGAATTCCTAAAATAACTACACATTAATTATATCCTTAATTAGAATTATTAGTACAATTACCATTATATCGTTGATCTAAAAAAATGGATAGGGAAAGATCTAGTGGCTGAGATTCTTCTTACCCTTCTCACACTTTTGGTCTTTTTACAAGAAACTCAATCTCTCTCTCTCTCTATATATATATAGGGGAGAGTTCAAGAGAAAACTCATGATATTGCGAGAACTCGAAAACTCCTAAAAAAACTTGAAAAACACACCAAATATTTTTTATAACATTTTTTGGCTATAAATCTAGCATTTTTAAAATAAAAAAACTTTGTATTACACATGTGCGACACTACGAAAAACCTAAATCGGCCAACCCCCACCCCCCTCCCCGAAAAAAAAAAGAAAAAGAAAACCTAATCCCACACCCCATCCCCACCCCCACGCCCATAAACCTAAACCCCCAACCCAATCCCCAAAAACCTAAAAAATAAACCCGATACCTAAGCCCCCTACCCAATCCCCCCCCCCCCCCCCAAAAAAAAAAGCCTAAAAAATATACCTGATACCTAAACCCGCTAAAAACCTAACCCTAAAACTTAAACTAAACCCAAAACGTAAACCCTAAGGCTAAGTGGTATTGCGTATGTGCATTAATATAATAGTAGCATTGAAAAAAGAACGATACGTTAAATCGTTTGTTTGTGTTGAAAAAATATGCTCGAATGAAAGATAAGAAAATTTGTGATCTTATGGTGCAATTTTTTTTTTAAATAATAACATATGAAGAATATAGAAATGTTTGAAAGTTTATACTTTTTTTCCAATTTTTGCCTTCCTTCATCAAAAGTCCCCTTCCCGTTATTGCGTATGTGCATTAATATATATATAGTGTAAGGTTCATTGGGGAACATTAAAAAAGTGGGAAAGCGACTCAAACGAACTCCGATTGGACTCATTCCAGTGGCGTTGGAACCGGCTCGTCGAACCATAACTAGGATCTCTTAACCCTAAACCTTAAATCTTAACCCCTACATCCTAAATATATCAGGGTTTGGATTTGGGTTCTTATATAAGGGTTTTGCATAAGGATTAATAAGTTTAGTGTTTAGCCTTTATGATTTATAGTATAGATTTTACGGTTTAGCTTAGTTTTAGCCTTATTATTTAGCTTTAAGGTTTAGGTTTTAGGATTTGGGGTTTAGGGTTAAAAAATCTTAGTTATGGTTCGACGAGCCGGTTCCAATGTCGTTAGTCCATCGAAGTTTGTTCGTTTGAGTCGGTTCTACGCGGTTCTCCACCTTTTAGTGTTCCCCAATTAACCCTCCCATATATATTAGGTAGGGTTTGACTACAAATTCCAAAACTTCTAAAAAATGTATGTAAGCTATGTAGGCATTGTGTTTTAAATATTTCGCATGATGTTTTAGATTCTTTTGTCATGGTATTATATAGAAAACAAAAATCGTAAGAATTTAAAATACAATGAAATATATTATAGGAATGAAATTTAAAACACACAGGCTATCTTTCTTGGCATGATGCTTTACATTTTATACCTAGAATACATTTTCTTATGTATTAAATTACTAAGTTAGGTTTTTTTCTATATAATATCATACAAAAAGAATCCAAAACAATATTCCTAAAATTTGAAACGTAATGCCTACCTAAGTTTCTCACACATTTTTTAAAATTTTGAATTTAATAGCGAAATCCTAACCTATATATATCTATATACCCCTTTACTCGGTTTTTGATGATCACCGGAAAAGTTTGATGCTTAAAACTAGAAGTCAAAACCTTTACCCATAAGATAAATACCGACACGTGGGCTTTGAAAATGAGTAACACCCATTATAGTACATGCTCCAAGGAGAAAATTATCAATAAGAAAACTTCTATTGATCAAATCCGGCTAAGGAGGCTTAGTTTATGCCGACAAACACTACAAGAAAAGGAGGAAATAGCGGCGACAAATGCATATGATCTGCGCTGCTATTGCTCGTAATTCTTGTAGTGAAAAAAACACAAAAAATACGTCTCCAGAAAACGACCAATCTAACAATGAATGTGTAAACTGTTGCCTATATTTTAGCCGACAAGTAAAGGAAACGACTTTATCTTAGTTAGCAGTTAAACAGAAAAAAGGGCATTATATCTTAGCTGACGATAAAAAGAGTTGGCTCTATCTTAACAGTCACTAAAGGACCTCCTTTTGAAATCTCAGCTAAGATAGCTAAGATGTATCTCTTTTTTCTGTGTCTGCTAAAATAGAGTCGACTCCTTCAACCATCGGCTAATATAGAACCAATAATTTACACATGTAATTATTAGATTGGTTGTTTTGTGGACTAATACTTTATAATATTTTTGTGTCTAAATTAAACTGACTTTGCTTCTTTTTTTTTTAATATGCCTGTTTTTGAAATGTTAAAACTCAATTCTTAATTTGTTGTTCCTTAGATCAACATGCGTATTTTTGGTGATTATCCCTTAAGAAAATGGGTTGGTCAAAAGGGTCTGGTCGAGCAAACCCACAAACTCTTTACTCTCTGCTTTCCTTTGGATTTTACAAAGTCGATGTTATTATGCAAAAAAAAAAACAAAAAGAACACAAATGTCGTTCAAACTTGACTCATTAACTCATTTAGCTCAAAGATTTGAAAGTATAGATTACAAGCCATAGGTCAAAATTTACCCGGAACTCGACATCATAAGCGAAGATGATATCCTTCTTATCATCAACTTCTTGTGGAGGGTCAGAGCTTGTGACAAGGCGTTTTTCATGTGGGTCACATGTGGTTAAACGGGTTTCGCCACTCCATTGATCATCATATCTATGGTTGATACTGTGGACAAACAAACAATTAATCAGGAATTGAGATAAATTTTAAAAAAGGGACTGTGGCCTGGTAGTATCAAGATTTTCTCTCTGTAAAGTTGATAGTTGTAGTCCAATACTTGATAAATATGTATATGTAAGAGTAGGATTATAGAGGGGGAAAGTTACCGAAATAGTCTAGTTAACCAAAAAGTTTTCCAAAAAAGTCACCGTATTTCAATTAGTTGCAAAAGTGATGGCTAAGCCGTAGCCAACCTCCAAAAGCGTGTGCTAAGCCTTAGCCTCTATAGATGGCGACGCTTATTTGGTGGAAGGTGATCGGCTAGAATCATGAATGTCTATTTTTGCAAATCTGATATTGAATGACTACTATGTTGATTTTAGTGGTCAACATGACTATACTAGTAATTTTCCTTATATACCGGGTGTGAGTTAGCTATTAGCGAAAATTATAAAATACATTTATTTAGTTGCGAAAATTATAAAATACATTTATATAGTCGCTATAGAAATAACATTTGATAGTGTTACAGTTAATAAGAAAGACAATTTGACAAACTATTATTTACCTAAAAGCTTTAACTTCAAACCCGACAATTCTTCCGGAGAGTGTTTTTGCATTTTGGTGGTAGCTGACTATGAACGATAAATGGTTGTTAATAAAATATTTCTCGTCATTGGCCTGCATAATACATATATACATTACATTATCAAACATAGTCATTTGGAGCATTTAGAATTTGAATAAATCATCAAAATAGAAATGTTAACAACCAACTTCACCAGAATGTGTATTGAATAAAATATTTTCAATCATAAACTTTAACTTTATATATCAATAAAAAAGACAAGAACCAGTGCGGGTAATATATGGACCATTATATTGAAAATATTTCGATCGTCTAATTTTTTGATATACCTTATGAACTTTTTAATAAGAGTTAAATGCCCGGATAGTCCATGTGGTTTGGCATTTTTTCACCTTTAGTCCCTAACTTTCTAAAATTACCTCTATAGTCCCCAACTTTTCAGTTTTCATTCTCGGATAGTCCCTGGCGTGGATGAGGGTTAGTTTTCTCAGTTAAGTTAGTGTAAAATGACTATAATACCCTTAATCTGTCTTCCAAGATCAGTCATCTCCTTCATCACATTTCCCTTCACAACCATAGAACATTCCCCCTAAACTCTATTAACTAAAACATGCTCAACCACTATCCATATCAAACACACAATTCCCATTTCAACATTATCGGTGATCCGTTTCCTTAACCCAATTAACACTTAACACATAAAAACACACACAATATCATATACAACAATCATCAAATATTAAACTGAACTACAAAATTTTATTACATGATAAACTACCTTCAAGCGACGCGCACAGATCAAGCTCCTTCCTCAACTGCACATTCAATGAACTCACACCACCCATCGGCGTATTCAATCCACCTTTCAAACTCACCTTATTCCTCCTGATCGAATCCAGAACCTCCGTTGGAATCGTCTTCATGTCGCCGTGAACTTGGAACTTTTCGAAGTAGATCGGCGCGTGCATCGCCTCCATGTTTTGTTCCACGAATCCGGTGACCAAAGGACCGATGCCGTCGCCGGGACGGGGCATGTAAGTGACGGATCTGGAGGTGGTGCAGAGCGGTGGAGGGTGGCGGTTGGGGAGTTGTTTGAGGATCGATTGAGTGCGTCTTGCCATTGATGTAGATTTGGTGGTTTGATTTGATTAGGGTTTGTGAAGAAGATGAAGGTGATAAGGGTTTTGATTGGGGAATTGATGATATGCAAGTGGGGATAGCAGAGGAATAACTGGAAGTCAGACTTAAGGGCATTATAGTCATTTTATACCAACTTAACTGAGAAAACTAACATCCATTCATGTCAGGGACTATTCGGGAACGAAAACTGAAAAGTTGAGAACTATAGAGGTAATTTTAGAAGATTAGGGACTAAAGGTGAAAAAACGTCAAACCACAGGGACTATCCAGCCATTTAACTCTTTTAATAATATGAGCATCTAACCTCACATAGTTGAAGCAAATACGAATATATATATATATGATAAGGATCCGCTAGAAACCACCCTTATAGGAACCGCGAAAACCAGTGTGAACACAAACAGTAATTCCTAAAAAAATCTCAAAAACACTCAAAAATTAGACATTAATTACATTTAACTTATATAATCAAGTCCAATATCCAAATTTTAACTCTTATGCTCCCATTATTTTGGTATATCAAGGAACATCTTAAATATTATACTTAACTAGGGTTCACACTGTAAATAAATACACACTTATTTTTCTTAACTGTCAATAGCCTTTGTATTGATTAACTAGTGAAAATTAGTGCAGATCATTTAGGAAATAAAATATGGCAATGATTTTGACCCAATAATTCCTTTACTCCCCATCAAGGTGGAGCATGTAGGTTACGAACGCTCACCTTGCCAAGAAGATATCTTAGTTGTTGAGCTACAAGTCATTTCGTAAATAAATCAGCAACTTGCATTTTGGTGTCAATCTGCATTGGTCGAATTTCTTGAGCTTCTACTCTCTCTCGAACAAAATAAAAATCCATTTCAACATGTTTGGTTTGTTTGTGGAAAACGGGGTTTTTAGCTATGAGACAAGCAGCTTGGTTTTCACAAAAGAGAGTAGTAGGTCCAACCAAACTAATGTCGAGCTCCTTGAGAAGCCATCGTATCCAAAGGATTTCGCCAATAGTAGTAGCCAGGGCTCGATATTCAGCCTCTACCTCTACCGAAGAACGAGAAATGACGGATCGCTTCTTTGCTTTCCATGAAATTTGGGACCCTCCAAAAAGAAGAAGATAACCGCTTCTAGAACGCCTTGTGAATGGGCATCCGAGCCAATCTGAGTCACAAAAGGCAATGAGTTCAGTTCCTCCTTTGCGTAACAAGAGGATGCCTTGACCAAGGGTAGCCTTAAGGTACCGTAAGATTTTGTTGCAGCATCTAAGTGGCTTTAACGTGGATCCGAGACGAACTGACTTAGCACATTAACAGCGTATGCTATATCAGGTCTCGTGGCTTGCAAGTATAAAAGTCTTCCTATCAATTGACGGTATTGGTTAGCATCCACTTTTGGTCCCTCTTTATCTTTATCGAGCCTTAAGTTCATCTTGATGGAAAAACGCTCGTTTTACATCCTTGCATGCCGGTATCTTTAAGAATGCCAATAGTATATCTCCTTTGACTTAAAACTAATCCTTCTGATGTTCTTGCTACTTCAATACCAAGGAAGTATTTTAGAGTCCCAAGATCTTTGATACTAAATTTCTTGTCGAGATAAGTCTTTACTTCTTGAATTTTGGGCATGTCATTTCCCACAAAATAACATCATCAATGTGGATGAGAACCGAAATAAAGACATCTCTTTCTTTGTATATAAAAAGGGAGTGATCAGCCTTGCATTGCCTTTAAATCAAATCGAGAAGGATTTGTAGTAAACTTTTGGTACCAGTTACGTGAAGCTTGTTTTAAGCCGTAAAGTTTATTTTTTCAATATACACACTCTAGTCTCGTGTCCTTGAAAAATCCTTGAGGTATCTTCATGAAAACCTCCCCATCAAGATCCGCTTGTAAAAAAGCATTATTCATGTCGAGTTGGTTGATAAACCAATCTTTCTTGGCAGCTATGACTAAAAATGTCCTCACGGTCACTAACTTCGCTACCGGTGCCAAAGTGTCATGATAGTTTACTCCTTTAGTTTGTGTGTGCCTTTTGCAACGAGCCTAGCCTTGTATCTTTCAACTTCCCAATTTGGTTTATATTTTCTTTTTTAAACCCATTTTGAGTCTATAGAATGTTTTCCTTCGGGCAATTATTCAAGTGTCCATGTCTCTTTTTTTTGAAAGCATGTATTTCTTTTTTCATTGCCTCTATCCATCTCTCGTCCTGCATAGCTTCTTTGAATAACTTTG
>CAMTDV010000306.1:0-31489 GCA_947069175.1 Scalesia atractyloides
TGCTCGCCTTTGCTTTTGCATTGAACTCGTATTTTAAACATGTTACAGGTTGAAGAGGATACGCATGATGAAAGCTAGTAGGAAATGCTTTAGATACACATTTTAATCTTACTAGACTAGTTTTGTTATAATCATGTTGTACTTGTTGTTATTTCGAATTATTGTATTTGACTTCAAATGTTGTACTTGACAATGTTGTTATGAATGAAATATGGGTTTTATTTAGATATTGTCGCCAGTTAGTATTTATGAGCAATGAGCAATCTATTTCGTCCCGCCTCGATGTTTCCGCCATCGGTTGGGGTGTGACACAGTAGTTCTTCATGACCGTTATCAAATCTCTATAAATAAGCTTCCATACATTACGGAACTGTAAGACCCTGAATCATTTAGACCGAAAAAACGCAGCGGAATTTCCTACCGTAAAATTTCTTTCATTAAAATTATTCCATCATGATTAAAGTCTTTTCTATAGTAAGTCTTTATTGATATTTACATTTTTCGTTTCATTTAATACATGAACATATCATATTTAGATATCACAAGACCCCACATTCCCATACAATCCGTATTATAACTCGATTCTCAATCGTTTGCTTCTCTAGATGATTATGACCCATAAATCTGCACAACCTGCATTCACCACATACATTCACATTATTAGTATTCGAAACATCATACGATCTAAGTATATAACTAAAAGATCACGTCGTGATTTATCCTCCTGTAGATTCCATTTAGATATCTTCCTGAATTCGAGCATTTCTTTCCAAAGTCTATCCTTTGAGGAGTACACCATAATATACATGCACTTCATTTCATTCTCAAACAATTCGGTTAGCATATAATTCCTTATATATTAACACCATGAACTTCTTCGTACGAGTCTTATGCTTTGGAAGCATATAAACTAAGAACACATGTACAAACCATCGAATCCAGCTCATTCGTGTATAAAAGACCTTCTACGAACTTACATACTTCTCTACCAAATCTCTTACACAAGTCCTACATGCTTACTTAGCCGTTAACTGTATCATAAACACAACATCATGTTTATATGATACGAATCCTACTTATAAGACTTAGCCAAATCGTATCAAACCATATTTACATAATCTAGAGTACACATCACATCTTCGTACACATTCCATAGGCTTCAGTTCTTACTCGAACCCTATAAAAACTTTAGGTTAGGCTTGGGGTACCTTTGGGGAAGCTAAATGAGCCTTGGAATCAAGCAAAAGTGCGAAAAATGCAAAAAACGAGTTTCCGGCATCAAAACCCGCGTAGACAGCAACTTAGTGCGTCGGCAGCAAAAGGAGTGTGCGTCGCTGACTCACCCCGTGCGTCGGCGACGCCCTCTAGAATTTCCATTTTTCTGCTGTGTTGATTCGTCGTTTGTACGCACTAAAACTCGCATAACTTTTAACCCGTTCATCCGTTTGACCACACGTTTCTTCCTACGTGATCGTAATTTGGTCCTCTATCATATAGACTCAAAATCTAACATCCGGTCTAAGAACATTCTTGACTTTTATATTTTTGGCTTAATATTCATTTACGAATTATTCGACCCGTTTATGATTTTATCAAACAACTCATTGTTTGAACTCAAAACTCACATGAACATTATAACTACCTAAGTTTCATATCCTTAGGAGTTTAACTTAGGAATTTAAGCACCCGATACTCGGTATACATTAGACTCATTCATTTATTCATTTATACGTAATCGAACTTCATTAGTACGACTTTCATACTCTAAATTGTTTACCCATCTAATCCTATCACATAACCGAGTATTTTGGCTACTAATTCATGTGCTCGTTCCTCGGTTAGCAAGCTTGTATGCAATCATACCCAGTACTCGGTTATAGTACCGTAGTCATTACTTAGACAATCATTCCGGCATAGAAATAAAACATTTTGACCCGTTCAGTCTACTAGCGAAAATCATCGTTTTCATACAATCAAACTGTATTTTACTTCAATTATCATGCTTAAATAACTAGTATGTAACTTTACTTAAACAAATACGAAGTGATTCCGAAAATCACTTACCTTAGCGTCCGTATTTGCATCCGTTATCTTGCCTCTTTTTGACCCGTTAGCTTTCCATACTTCCATCCATCTTGACATGATCCCTATACTTTCACGTCATTGCAATCACATTCTTGTTAGCATACATGATTGTACATATTAACGATCATATCGAATGCACATCTCGCATTTGACTTTCATTAGTCAATTCTAACAAGCATAAGGCACATACCCAAAATCACATCTTTTCACATTCATATAATTCATCATGTCATCACATAAGACACATGTTGATATAATACATATCATGTGACTTTCTATAGCCCTATAACTGTAACGACAAGTCTAACCATGACTCTTACGCGCAGTTGACTTCCAGAAGTCAACGGTTTATCATATGAATTTTCGACTCAACCCCCTATATCCATGTCATCATATTAGGCTATACTTAATGACACTATATACATTTTGTACTCATGACGCAATATGTTTACGACCACAGGATCACCTAGTTTTATATGCATTCAAGTACATAATCTGTTCCATCCACACTAGCATTTTCATTACTTCATAACTAACATCAACATCATTCGAATTCACTCTTTTCTAGGATTCTCAAACGCTCCACATCTACTTCTTCATTTGAAATTAATATGATCAAACAAACCACAATTGTGCATTACATCACACAAGCATGTAGTGCAAGCTCCCAAAGCATACTTCTACTAAATCTCACATTGACTACATTCTCACATGGATTTCATCAAGAACACATGTCACATGATGTCTTACTATCAACTACATCATTTCCACATTCCATATATATTCATCCTTTACTTAGATACAAATTTCATATATCAAGCTCACCTAGGCATTTCATCAAACACTTGGCGTGCGTACAACAAACCAAGCACATTGTACAAGTATTTTATGCATAACCTTACTAGTTCATGTCAAGATCATCAAATTCCACTAGCTTCACATAATTTTCATTCTAAATCAATTCATTTAGCAATAATCTATAACATCCAACTTCACATATATTAAAACTACACTAGATTTAACACATGTAACATCATCATCTTCATAACATTACTTCTACAAATGGGTTTTCATGTTTAAACATCAAATTACTTGGAATTGTTCATAACACAAGTTCTATTTGGTGATTCTAATACACAATCATGCTTAATTTCATATCAATTCATGGATTGATCATAACCCATATCATACAAAATCACCAAATCATAAATTACAACTTACCATATGTTTATTAAGGCTAGATGATGAAGGATCTTCATCCATGCAAGTGTTTTTTGCTTCACACCTTGTTCAATTTCATGAATTTGTGGGGTTGTGGGAAGAACCCCTTTTTCTTCTTCATGTATGTGTCGACATACATACTGCACACACACACACTTAAATCTGAATTTGTAAAGAGTTTGCGCAACTTGCTACTTCTAGTCCCTCTAATTTGTCACACCTTCACACTTGTCACGAAGTTCATTCCTTACTTGTTTTGACTAAATAACTTAACTAGGTTAAAAATCCTAGTTACTTTATTTCATGTTTTATCATATGGAACATATGGTAAATATAAACATTCAAGTTTTGGGGCATTACAAGAACTATCTTGAAGTCAATTGCAAACCCTATTTCTTAATTTCACTTGAACTTACATCTCATCATTATTCATCATGGAAAACCTTAACCTTTGTTTTACGACCTACTCACAACCTTCATCTTTATCTCACAAAGGAGAAGGAGCACCCTCAATTTCACACCATCATAGACCTTATTGAGAAATCAACCTTTTATCATGCACTTACAGTTAATCCAACCAACTACAAAACCACCTTATACGATTTCTAGTCCACAGCCAAGCTGATTCACAATGACAAAGGAAAAGTGTTGGCTATCAATGCTAAGTTAGGAGACATCAACATTGCTTTCACACCCCGACCCGCAGCGGAATAAGAGTCGGGGCATAATTGGGTTATCACCAAAGCTCATGACATTTACTAATATGTTTCATATTTAATAAAGTCAAAGTTACATTTCCAAATATCCAAACATGTTCATACAATACAAAGAAAATAAACCAAACATAACAATCCCAACTCTAAATCATTTTATTCTTCTAGTCCAATCCTATGTGTTCCTAGCTGCTGCTGGTTCACCTGTATCATGTGAAAAAATGGGGTTTTTGGGTCAACATAAGTTGGCGAGTGAACCTTATTAGATAAACATTTATTAATGAATTACTTGTTAGTTTATTAATGAAAAATTGTGCATAATCATAAATGAGCAAATGTAAATAATCAAGCAATGGCAAATAGCAATCACAACTATAACATACAATAACATATGACAGCATACATGAACATACCAACATCATACGATAAATAACATAAATGAAACTGTGCGATCAAGGCTCAATCAAACGGAGCCGATCGTATTGCATGTACTGAAAATGAAAAATGTCTGTGCGATCAAGGCTCAATCAAACGGAGCCGATCGTATGTGGGCACGCCAGGTTCAACCTCATAATAAAATGGGGAACATGCTCAACGCTCATAATGTAATGGGGAGCGGCGGCCTATGAAATTGCATGTACTGAAAATAATAAATTTCATCCAACAATAACTACACAACAGTTGAAACAAACTGAATACACATGTTCATGATATGATATATGCACAATGGTTTAATTATAATATATATAACAAGACACATGATACACCCCAAAACGTGATTAAAACGGGGAATTTTTAAAGATTCACTCACATTGGGTGCGATTGAATGGAGATGATGAGATGCGCACGAATCAGAAGAATTGAACAACGAGATTTTCTAACCTAAATAATAACGGAAAAATATATATAGTAAATGAGTGGATTTTATTAAGGATTTTAATGAAATTTTTAGATATATTTTTGTGAGTTTAAGGCTATTTTCTATCTTTAAAAATGTTATTTTTAAGTATTTTTAATTGATTTTTAAATTAAATTAAATAAATAAAAATATAAAAAAATTTGTTTATTTTGCGTTGACCGTTGACCGTTGACATGTTGACTTGTTGACCGGTTCGGTCAGCGAAATTGTTTGCGCCGGGTGAGGCTCGAACCCGAGACCTCCCGTACGCGTGCACGCAGCTCTACCAACTGAGCTACGTGTCTAACCCGAAATAATCTTGTTTTTAATTATATTTATATACTAATTCGGTTTAACCAAAATTCTTTTAATTTCAAAAACATTTTAATTCAACGAACCGGTGCCAGTGACGGGTTTCGAACGCGCGACATGTGACTTAGTGTTGCACACAGTCCACCGCTGGACTGTGTGTCTAACCTGGTTAATATCTCGGTTTTTATTATACTTAACAACTAACGGAGTTAACCCGGTTTAGTTTTTAAACAAAAAGGCATGTTATTACATAAGGAGTGCGTGTATCAGGGATCGAACTCGGGACATGCGTATATGTTTTGCACACAGTCCACCGCTAGACTGTGTGTCTAACCCGTTCATATTACTGATTTTAATTAACTTATAACTTAACTAACTTCGTCTTCTTCATTCAAATTTCCGTCGACTGAATCACTGATCCGTTTCTTGTTTTTACGCTTATCAAACATTCTTAAGGTTAAAATGAAATGACAGAAACGGTGTTGGAAGTAACATACCGTAGGAATGATATATCACAGAATTTCCGGCAATTGCGCCGGCTCTGTTTTTATGCTCTTCAACTGAACAAGACAATTAACTGTTTTTATTAGCTAATCGTGAAATTGAAGTGATCAGCAAATGTTAACAGAGGGTTTGAATGCCCTTACCGATTCTCAGATGAATATAGAGATTTCAGAATTTTTCCGACGAACTGAAATTAGCTGAATACAGTGCCTGAATTCGATTTCCATTGAAAGGTTTAAGTTAGAAATAGCCTAACAATTGTTGAAATACAATGTTTATTGAAAGATTTACCGTTTGAGGGTGAATACGGTTTCCGGCGAATTTTGCAGAAAATTCCGGCGAGTTGATTTAAGCGTTCTGACGAACTGAAAGTGTGACGAAAGTGAAATGAAATGTTGGTATGATGTTTCTGAGTCGCGAGAGTGGTCTTGAGTTGAAGAAATTGGGACTTGATTAATTTCGGTTATAAAAACCGATAATAAAGAAAATTGATGTTCAATCACTTCTGAATTGATTAAAATCATCGGTTCATCGGTTATAAAACGTGAATGAGCGATTAATCAAACGATTAGACGATTGAATTGCCGATTTCAGTTTCTCAGTTGGCGCAACCGGTTTAACCGAGTTTGTGTATAAATGTTATTTGTTTCCTAGAGATAACAGAAAACAACAAGTGGCGGAGTGGTGATGTGAGTTTGTGTTAAGTCGTTGGAGTTGTTCTGGCTGACCCGGGTTCGAGTCCCGGCAGCAACATATTCTTTTTATTTATTTTGTTTTAAGTTTTTATCAAATATAATTTTTATAGTTTAGCTTATTTATTAATTATGTATCATTTTAAATCAAAATAATCATAAATATTCAACGTGACTTTTATAACTTGATATTCGATTACAAAACGGAGCGGGTTTTGAAAACCCGTTTTTGACAAATGTTACAGTATCCCCTATTTTTAGGAATTTCGTCCCGAAATTTAAGTAGTTGAAGTAGTAGGAAAAAGATGCGAGTATTTTTCACGCATTGAGTCTTCACGTTCCCAAGTAAACTCAGGTCCCCGTTTCGACTCCCAGCGTACCCTAACAATTGGAATGCGACTTCGTCGCAGACGTTTTTCCCCAAAGTCATGATCTCTACAGGTCTTTCAATAAAACGCATAGATTCATCAATCTGAATTTCTTCCAGAGGAATGTGGAGGTTTTCATCAGCGAGGCACTTCTTCAAGTTCGACACGTGGAATGTGGGATGAATCCTGTTGAGTTCTTCTGGTAGATCAAGCTTGTATGCTATAGGACCTACTCTTTCGAGTATCTTGAAAGGTCCTACGTAACGTGGTGCTAGCTTGCCCTTTTGACCAAAACGAACTACTCCCTTCCACGGTGATACTTTTAAAAGTACATGATCACCAATGTTAAACTCTAAGGGCTTCCGTCGTTTATCTGCATAACTCTTTTGACGACTTTGAGCCGCTAGAAGATTGTTTCGAATTTGATGGATCTTGTCTGTGGTTTCTTGGATCAATTCTGGACCAGTAATTTGAGCTTCCCCAATTTCGTGCCAACATACAGGAGATCGGCACTTACGACCATATAAGGCTTCAAAAGGTGTCATGCCGATGCTTGAATGATAGCTATTGTTGTACGAAAATTCAACTAATGGTAGGTGGGTGTCCCAATTTCCCTTGAAGTCTATGACACATGCTCGAAGCATATCTTCAAGAGTTTGAATGGTGCGCTCAGACTATCCATCAGTTTGAGGATGATAGGCGGTACTGAGATCTAATCGCGTGCCCATAGCAGATTGTACTGCTTGCCACGTTCGTGAAGTGAAACGACCATCACGATCAGAAATAATGCTTAACGGTACCCCATGTCGGCTTACAATTTCGTTGATATAAATACGGGCAAGCTTTTCGTTCTTGAAATCTTCACGGATAGGAATAAAGTGAGCTGATTTTGTAAGTCGGTCTATAATTACCCATATAGTGTCATACCCACCAGAAGTGCGAGGTAACCCGGTAATGAAATCCATGGTTATATTTTCCCACTTCCATACAGGTATTTCCGGTTGGACCAGAAGTCCTGAGGGTCTTTGGTGCTCAGCCTTCACCTTGGAACATGTAAGGCACTTGGAAACAAAAACGGCAATATCCTTCTTCATTCCAGGCCACCAATAGGTATATCGTAGGTCTTGATACATCTTATCGGCTCCTGGGTGTATAGAATATTGCGTTTTGTGAGCTTCATTCATAAGAATTTCACGAAGATTGTTGTGGTTAGGAATCCAGATACGATCTAGGTAGTACAGAATACCGTCAGATTTAGTTTCAATTTTTAGCTCAGCTCCACAGGACATCTCCTTTCGTACATCTTCTTCCGTTATTGAAACGTGTTGGGCTTCTCGAATTTGATCTTTAATGTCAGTTATAATTTGCGAACATAGAAGACGAATGGAGTTCGCATAACCCTTTCGACTAAGTGCATCAGCCACCACATTTGCTTTACCAGGGTGGTATCTAATTTCACAGTCGTAGTCATTTAGAAGTTCGACCCATCTTCGTTGCCTCATGTTTAACTCCTTTTGATTGAAGATATGTTGAAGACTCTTGTGGTCAGTATATATTTCACACTTAGTACCATAGAGATAATGTCTCCATATCTTAAGAGCGAACACAACGGCTCCAAGTTCTAGGTCATGAGTGGTGTAGTTCTTTTCATGTGTCTTGAGTTGTCTCGAAGCATAAGCTGTGACTTTTCCTCTTTGCATTAGAACGCAGCCTAATCCTTGCCCTGACGCGTCGCAATAGACTACAAAATCATCACAACCTTCAGGAAGAGTGAGGATTGGTGCATCACAAAGTTTTTGTTTTAGAGTTTGAAAGGCTTCTTCTTGCTTGGGTCCCCATATGAAAGGTTTTCCCTTATGAGTTAAAGCCGTGAGTGGTACAGCAATGCGAGAGAAGTTTGAAGTGAACCGATGATAATAGCCAGCTAGACCAAGGAAAGATCTTACTTCAGTTGGCGTACGTGGAGCTTGCCATTCTTGAACCGCTTTGATCTTTGAAGGGTCGACATGTATTCCCTTGTTATTGACCACATGCCCGAGGAATTGCACCTCTTTTAACCAGAATTCACATTTGGAGAATTTGGCATAAAGCTTTTCCTTTTCTAGAAGTGCAAGGATGAGTCGAAGATGACGCTCATGATCAGATTTAGATTTTGAATAAATAAGAATATCGTCGATGAAGACTATAACAAATCGATCAAGATAAGGTTTGCAGACTCTGTTCATTAGGTCCACGAAGACAGCTGGTGCGTTGGTTAAACCAAATGGCATAACCATGAATTCATAGTGGCCATAACGAGTTCGAAAAGCAGTCTTAGGGACGTCTTCTTCATGCACTCTAAGTTGATGATAGCCAGATCGAAGGTCGATTTTTGAAAAGCAGCTGGCACCTTGTAGTTGGTCAAGAAGATCATCAATGCGAGGTAAAGGATAGCGATTCTTGATTGTTAACTTGTTGAGCTCTCTGTAGTCGATGCACATACGAAATGATCCATCTTTCTTCTTTACAAAAAGGACAGGTGCACCCCAAGGCGACGAGCTAGGACGTATAAATCCCTTGTCAGTCAACTCTTGTAATTGACTGGCTAGCTCTTGCATTTCAGAGGGGGCTAACCTATAAGGAGACTTTGCAACTGGTGTAGCACCAGGTATAAGATCAATACGGAATTCGACGTCTCTAACTGGAGGAAGTCCTGAAATGTCGTCAGGAAAAACTTGCGGGAAGTCTTTTACTACAGGAATGTCTTCAAGTTTCTTCTCCATGGTTCCCTTTTTTATGATATGAGCTAAAAAGGTGATATAATTCTTGCGAAGATATTTTTGAGCTTGAAGACAAGACATTAAGCTGAGCCCTTTCGACGAGGTTTCTCCAATGATTCGAAGAGTCTGACCGTTTGAAAGAGGAATACGAATAAATTTTTCACGACATACAACTTCTGCCTGATGTTGACTGAGCCAATCCGTACCGATTATGATATCAAAACTTCCCAGCTTCATAGGAATAAGGTCGACTGAGAAATCGTGGTCGTTTAAGGTGAGTGTACAGTTGCGTATAATAGAGTTTAATGAAACTGGTCTCCCGTCCGCAACTTCTACCGTTATGGATTCCGTGAGCTTATCCCGATTTTTGCTTAAGATAGTTTCAAATTCTAAAGACACAAAACTTCTATCCGCACCAGTATCAAATAACATAGATGCATATCTACCATTTATAAGGAACGTACCGTTAACCACATTGCCGTCAGCTCTAGCCTGATTCGCGTTAATATTGAAAGCTCTTCCTCTGGCAGGTGGAGGAGCTTGGTTCGCTTGATTCACCGGGTTGGCTTGGGCCTGAGCATGAATAATGTTTACCAACCTTGGACAAGTGTTTCTGAAGTGGCTTGGGTCTCCGCAATTGTAGCAAGCCCGCATAGGTTGGCCCATAAGATAATTGGGTTGGTAGTATGTTTGGGCTAAATGTTGGGTGGGTGGTAATGGTAGGGGTTGTTGGGCTTGACCCATTAACTGTTGGTGAGTTTGGGTTAAAGGTTGGTGGCGGTTCGTTCGTTGAGGCATGCGGCAGGTTTGAACAGTATGACCCGCGCGACCGCAGCCGGTGCAATATTGGCAGGGATGATCAGGGGAATGGTGATATTGGCAACAGTTGCATTTTGGTAGCGGGCCAGTGTAAGGTCTTCTGTATGGTGCGGGTGAAGGAGTAACTTGAGTAATGGGTGCAGCAGGAATAGGGGAGTTGGTTTGAGTAACTGCAAAATTTCTGGTGTTGCGCTTCCTCTTGTTAGCAAACTTAGAGGAAGAGATGGGATGGTTTGAAGTTTGACCCTCAACAGGGGCTTTCTTTTTCTCTTCCTTGAACTTCCTGTTGCAAATTCAGTTCTCAGTCAGTTCAGTTGCTAGCTCCATAGCAGCTTCAAGTGTTACTGGTGAGATGCTGAGAACTGAATCTTGAATTTTCGAGGGAAGTCCTCGAATATAATGCTCGATCAGACGATAGGTTGGGGTGAACAAATTTGGAACCATCTGGTTCAACTCCAACAACCTCTTGTTATAGGTGGTGTGATCACCCTCCTTTTGCTTTAGAGAATGAAATTCTTCCTCCAGCTTTTTAATTTCACTCCTAGGACAGAAGCGCCTAGTCATGATTTCCCTTAACTCCTCCCAAGTTAAGGCCATTGCATCTTCAGTTCCCCTCTTCCCTTTCTCAGTATTCCACCAAGTGAGAGCTACCCCAAATAGTCTCCCGGTAGCGTATCGAACCTTGCGATCCTCAGGACAATCGCAGTTTAGAAAGGTGTTTTCCATCTCCTCGAACCAATGTAGGAGAGCAGTGACACCCTCGGTCCCTTCAAATTTAGGAGGATCACAAGACTTGAAATGTTTGTATGAACACTTGCTGGTAGGAGGGTTGTCGATGTTCTGGTCATGTTGTTGGGGAGGGTTAGTAGGATTTGTAGTGAGGGCTTGTTGTACTTGGACCACAATGTCAAGCAGTATCGTGGCCATTTGTTTCGCGATCTGTGTGGCCAAGCGTTCCTGAGACCTTCCTGATCTTTTACCCCTTCGTTGCTGTCTAGACGACATCTACAGGATCATACAATGAGAAGATTTTGAGTTTATGGTGTCTTTTTAGGTGTCATGTGTCTTTAAGAAAATGAAAATAACATAAATATCAATAATGCAACTACATCCATAGGATTTCTTGGGTTTGCTCATGTTGGGCCTCAAATGTCTCCCATACCTTCACCTATATAGTCATGTGGGCCCCCATGGCTATTGGCTTGGTAGGATTCACATTAGTATTGGCAATTTAACACTCGCATCACCCGAATGCAAACCACAAAATATGTTCATGAGATGTTTGGTCGGAACGTGTCCAGGTGTAGACACAATGACAACTCAAAGTGGGGTTAGCTCACACGACGTTTGGTATAGCATGCTTTGGCCTAATAGGTACTTCGTACTCTCATCGTTAGTCCCCAGGTAGGCAAACTGGTCCTTTATTTTGGATTTATACGAATGCCAGCCTAGACAGGACGTTCCGACTACCAGTACTGGTACCCTTCCAGTTACTACATGCCCGTCATGAGAACTCACTTTGATGAGATTTGAAAACACAAAAATCATTGTAAAAGCAATCATGATGTGGTGTGTGCTTTCGTGGATGTGATATGTTATGAGTATATGATTCATGATAGGCATTATATGATAATACATACTTATGAACATGCTTGCATAATATTGAATGTAACATTTAACATAAAACATATAAACATCATGAAATTTGGCATGTAACACACAAAAATCTTATAAGTTTCTAATCAACTATAGTATAGGCTCTAAGGGTCTAATAACCTATCCTATATCCCTATAGTCATGGCTCTGATACCAATCTGTCACACCCCGACCCGCAGCGGAATAAGAGTCGGGGCATAATTGGGTTATCACCAAAGCTCATGACATTTACTAATATGTTTCATATTTAATAAAGTCAAAGTTACATTTCCAAATATCCAAACATGTTCATACAATACAAAGAAAATAAACCAAACATAACAATCCCAACTCTAAATCATTTTATTCTTCTAGTCCAATCCTATGTGTTCCTAGCTGCTGCTGGTTCACCTGTATCATGTGAAAAAATGGGGTTTTTGGGTCAACATAAGTTGGCGAGTGAACCTTATTAGATAAACATTTATTAATGAATTACTTGTTAGTTTATCAATGAAAAATTGTGCATAATCATAAATGAGCAAATGTAAATAATCAAGCAGTGGCAAATAGCAATCACAACTATAACATACAATAACATATGACAGCATACATGAACATACCAACATCATACGATAAATAACATAAATGAAACTGTGCGATCAAGGCTCAATCAAACGGAGCCGATCGTATTGCATGTACTGAAAATGAAAAATGTCTGTGCGATCAAGGCTCAATCAAACGGAGCCGATCGTATGTGGGCACGCCAGGTTCAACCTCATAATAAAATGGGGAACATGCTCAACGCTCATAATGTAATGGGGAGCGGCGGCCTATGAAATTGCATGTACTGAAAATAATAAATTGCATCCAACAATAACTACACAACAGTTGAAACAAACTGAATACACATGTTCATGATATGATATATGCACAATGGTTTAATTATAATATATATAACAAGACACATGATACACCCCAAAACGTGATTAAAACGGGGAATTTGTAAAGATTCACTCACATTGGGTGCGATTGAATGGAGATGATGAGATGCGCACGAATCGGAAGAATTGAACAACGAGATTTTCTAACCTAAATAATAATGGAAAAATATAGTAAATGAGTGGATTTTATTAAGGATTTTAATGAAATTTTTAGATATATTTTTGTGAGTTTAAGGCTATTTTCTATCTTTAAAAATGTTATTTTTAAGTATTTTTAATTGATTTTTAAATTAAATTAAATAAATAAAAATATAAAAAAATTTGTTTATTTTGCGTTGACCGTTGACCTGTTGACTTGTTGACCGGTTCGGTCAGCGAAATTGTTTGCGCCGGGTGAGGCTTGAACCCGAGACCTCCCGTACGCGTGCACGCAGCTCTACCAACTGAGCTACGTGTCTAACCCGAAATAATCTTGTTTTTAATTATATTTATATACTAATTCGGTTTAACCAAAATTCTTTTAATTTCAAAAACATTTTAATTCAACGAACCGGTGCCAGTGACGGGTTTCGAACGCGCGACATGTGACTTAGTGTTGCACACAGTCCACCGCTGGACTGTGTGTCTAACCTGGTTAATATCTCGGTTTTTATTATACTTAACAACTAACGGAGTTAACCCGGTTTAGTTTTTAAACAAAAAGGCATGTTATTACATAAGGAGTGTGTGTATCAGGGATCGAACTCGGGACATGCGTATATGTTTTGCACACAGTCCACCGCTGGACTGTGTGTCTAACCCGTTCATATTACTGATTTTAATTAACTTATAACTTAACTAACTTCGTCTTCTTCATTCAAATTTCCGTCGACTGAATCACTGATCCGTTTCTTGTTTTTACGATTATCAAACATTCTTAAGGTTAAAATGAAATGACAGAAACGGTGTTGGAAGTAACATACCGTAGGAATGATATATCACAGAATTTCCGGCAATTGCGTCAGCTCTGTTTTTATGCTCTTCAACTGAACAAGACAATTAACTGTTTTTATTAGCTAATCGTGAAATTGAAGTGATCAGCAAATGTTAACAGAGGGTTTGAATGCCCTTACCGATTCTCATATGAATATAGAGATTTCAGAATTTTTCCGGCGAACTGAAATTAGCTGAATACAGTGCCTGAATTCGATTTCAATTGAAAGGTTTAAGTTAGAAATAGCCTAACAATTGTTGAAATACAATGTTTATTGAAAGATTTATCGTTTGAGGGTGAATACGGTTTTCCAGCAAATTTTGCAGAAAATTCCGGCGAGTTGATTTATGCGTTCTGACGAACTGAAAGTGTGATGAAAGTGAAATGAAATGTTGGTATGATGTTTCTGAGTCGCGAGAGTGGTCTTGAGTTGAAGAAATTGGGACTTGATTAATTTCGGTTATAAAAACCGATAATAAAAAAAATTGATGTTCAATCACTTCTGAATTGATTAAAATCATCGGTTCATCGGTTATAAAACGTGAATGAGCGATTAATCAAACGATTAGACGATTGAATTGCCGATTTCAGTTTCTCAGTTGGCGCAACCGGTTTAACCGAGTTTGTGTATAAATGTTATTTGTTTCCTAGAGATAACAGAAAACAACAAGTGGCGGAGTGGTGATGTGAGTGTGTGTTAAGTCGTTGGAGTTGTTCTGGCTGACCCGGGTTCGAGTCCCGGCAGCAACATATTCTTTTTATTTATTTTGTTTTAACTTTTTATCAAATATAATTTTTATAGTTTAGCTTATTTATTAATTATGTATCATTTTAAATCAAAATAATCATAAATATTCAACGTGACTTTTATAACTTGATATTCGATTATAAAACGGAGCGGGTTTTGAAAACCCGTTTTTGACAAATGTTACAATTGCAATCACCCCAGAAATTCTATCAACCAATCTCCAACTTAATGATCCTCAATGGGTTGACAAATTCTCAAAATCTGAAATGGATTTGAATTTATTGTGCAAGGTTATTATGGTGTAACCAAGTATGCTACCTATGAGAAGAAAAACTATGATCGTGCTCTTAAATTTCTTTTTCATATTCTCATGCAGTGCTTCTCAGGTAAATCTGGCTCTTGGAATGAAGTTCCATAATCTACACAATACATTGATTACTTAATCTTAACCAATTCTAAATTAAAATTTTAAATCAAATATCCAAAGAATTGGTTACGAATGTTAATTCTACTTCAAAATTTTTGATGTACCAGACTTATTATGGAAATCCTAGAAATAGAATTGGCTTTCAAAAGGGGTGAGATCCTTCCCATCAAATCTCTTTTGGATCAAACATTTACAAGATGGGAAAGGTCTGAGCCTATGCAACGCAATGGCCCTGCACAACCAACAACTGAGGCAACACTTTCAGCTGAGCCCACTGATCTTGCTGACCACAACAAAATTCACCAAAAAGATGAAGAACTCTTTAGAACAAAAGACCTCTAAAGCCTCTCATTCCAAATCCAAAGCCACATTCACAAAATGAACCAGAAAGACTACTCAGGAAGTTGAGGTCCTTGAGAGTCAGGCTGAACTACAAACTCAGCTAGAGACTGTGGTTACTTCTTCACCACAGTTTCTAGTACCTCTAACCAGCCTAGCCAGTAGTTTTGAGAAAAGACTCGTGGAGGAAGATCTTCCTACATACCAAGAAAAGGTTACATCTCAACCACTAATTACATAGATTCAGCCTCAGAATGAAGCCCTGGTACATGTGGAATCTAGCCGTCACCCACATGAGGAAGAGGCTCATCCCTCACATGTAAATCCTAATAAGAAGATTACAGTGGTGGGTTCCACTATTCTTGCTAAACCCATTGGTTTTCATGAAGACAAAGGAAACATATTTAAGACTACCATGCATACAATAGCAACTGATCTCATCCATACCTCTAAGGTATTGGAAAAAGAAACTAGTGGAAGTCCCCAGTAATAAGGAAAAGGGCATTAGGAAGTGATTTTGTGTCTGAAAAGCCACAAACACCTACTAATATAACCACCTCTGGTAGGGGAGCAAATGAGTCCATTAATTTGGATAATGCCCAAGATTAGTAATTTCAAGAATTGACGGAACAGTTGGGTGCTGCAGTCTCCAAACTCAAGGAGTTGGTCACCAAAATTCCCCAATCTAAAGTCCAGCTTAAACCAGAATACATCCAAAAGTTGGCCTCCTCACAAAAGGAGCTCACTCATATACTTAACACTCCCACTCAAAAGCCACTAGCCACACAAAGCCGAATTACTGGTGAGGTTTTAGCCACCTCATCGTTGCTAGCAGAGGAGCCCCACGATGCCTACCAAAATATCCTAGAACCCATGTTCAGAGACCATTTGACAAAATTTGATGCCAAAGTGTTTGAAACTTTTGCCCCATACACTTGTTACACCATTTTATGTAAAGACAGGAAACTGTTGATGCTAAAAAGGGGAAGAATGCACCAAACATAATTAATGATGGAGTTGCAGTTGCCAAGAAAAGAACTAATGATGCAAGACCGTGAGCCATGGTTGAGAAACAAAAGGGGATAGATGTTAGCGATGTGAACGTTGCTGAAAAGATAGCATAATTCAAACAAGATCAAAGAGGTTTAAGTCTTACTTTGGTAAAAAGTCCAATAAAAAGTTAAAGAGGAGAATAAAGAGCTGCAAGGCAAGATCCAAAAATAACCATAGCTGCTAGGATTGATATGAGGCCACCAGGAGTTATTCAAAAGACCAAGACACTTGGAAAGTTGGTGGCTAAAAGAAGACAACCTATTCATGCTCAACCAGTAGTTCATGCCAAAGGACAAAAAATTGGTCCTAAAAAATAAACATCTGGTCCGGATCAAACAGCTGGAGTGAACACTAAAATAGCTGGACAAGGCAAAAAAGTTGGTTCCCAAAGAACATCAAATCCACCAACAACTAGATCCCCATCTAAAACACAGACTGGGGCTAAACCAGCTGTTGTTAAAACTACTGGTAAACTGTCTGGTAAGTTTCACCAGAACCAGTAGTTCCAAGTAAGCTAGAAGTCCCTAAGGAAACAACTACACAACCATAAATAAAAAGGAAGATGTTATTGCAAGATAATCCTGAGGATTCCCCACCAATAACAGCAACAAAATGTGTTACTGCATCAGTTTTCACAGCGCCATCTATAGAAGAGCCTCCTCCTTCCCCAAACTTCATTAATTCACTTCAAAAACTACCATTACTAAAAATTGATAACAAATTTAATTATGATGAAAACTCAAAAAAGATAGAAGAGGAAGATATCAAGAAATTCATGGAGAATCAGCGCAAAACGACATACAGAAAGGCCCAATATGTCATGGATAGAATAATGAGAGAAATCAGGGCGTGTGAAAAGCATGTGTTGCAAGAATCACAAAAGCTCTCTCAAATTCCCGCATTCAAGCATCAATCTATAGCAAATTATTCAAAACAACAAAGCATAGAATGGCTTAAGAAAAATGTTACTTATCCTGTGAAGAATTTCTATGTCTTTCATAATTGGGATGCATAGAAACTATTGGCAGAAATTTCCAATGTTAAAAAAATTCTAGCTAATCCAAGCATCAAGGTCACACCTCCAAACTGGAAGCTTAGTAGTAAAAGACAACCAATTCCAAAAGCTGCAGCAACGACCTTTAAAATAAAGCAAGAACTGATTCTCATGAATTGGGCTCCTAAAAGCTCAATTACAAGGTGGAGGGAGTCTACTCTGTCTACAAAGTATATAGACTACCTAGATGCAAGAAAGAAAAATCCAAACAAATTCCCACCAAGACTAAACTTGGAGAACACAGAGATCTACTTTGCTGAAAAGAAGGAGTGTTGTTGTTCCATTTAAACCCCAGGAAATATTCTTCTACAATCCCCAAATCATGGAAAATTACATGAACAATTTAAAAGAAAAACATGTTATGCAAGATGGATTGTTGACTTGGATCAAGAAGAGAAACTTCTGCTAGTCTCCTGTATGTCTGATACTACAAATGTGTTTACCAACCCAATAACAAGAACCAACACAGTTGTATTAGAGGAATCTCCAAAATAAGATCCACAAAATCTATCACTTCAATCAGTGGCTACCACTGAGGTCTTAGACTTGCCTCACAATCTCCCTAACCCAAAGATTGTGAGATGGAAAGCAATAAAGAACTCAAATGATGTGGATATTCCTAGAGAAGATGGCTCTAGAATCCAAGTGGATGGGTATGAAGTCCTAAGTGTGAACCCAAAAGACATCAAGATTTTTCTTGATATTGAAATGGAAAAGGATGCTGATGATGGTCAAGCTCTAAGTCCTGAACTTGGAATCAAAGGCATGATTAGGGAAAGACTGAAAGACTCCATTAAATTAAAAAAATAAAAGACATGCATTAATAAGTGTGATTTTGGCATCAGCATATCTAGTGGGAGATTGTTGGATTATATAAGATATGCTGATGATGAAAGCCAAAACCCAAGGGAACCATCTTTCCTTCCTGATGGAATAAGTTAAGATATAATCACGGGTCTAGTATCACCCCCTAAGGCTTCCCAAAACAACTACTTAAACTATTGATACAGAAACTATTGCCTTCAAGAATAGAAGAACAAGTACTGGATTGTAAAAGTGCTAGTCAATAAAAGTCAAAACTGAAGACTAGAAGATCAAGTCAACAAGTCAAAGACCAAAAGTTCTGAATTCCTAGAAGTGCTGGTTCTCACCATCAGTTCTATGAAATCCAATTGTTTCCTCTTACTCACATTAGAAGCAGTTGCTCAATGTAACGATGTAATTATCCAGCAGTTACATCATTTAATAAGTTATTAGGGGTCGCTTTCATGGTGACGTCACCAACAGCCCTCTCCTCATACATATAGTTCTTTGTATTCAATGTAACAGGGTACATTAAGAGCTTAAAACATAAGAACTTAATGAGAAAGAGTGCACCTAGTGAGGGGGTGCGTTGAACCTTGTGATTGTATTACATTTGATGAATTTAATATGAAATCATTTTGCAGTCATTCCCAAATCCAATTGTATTGAAGATGATGTGTTAATATTAACTGTTTTATTTAATTCTCATATATGTTCCATCTTTTGCAATAAAAAATACACACACACTCTCTGAGATCCAACATAATATGTTATGCTTATTCAAAACATGACACTATTTCTATCGTTGTCTTAAGCTATGTTCATTGTGTAATGATTTAAATCTATTTTTATATTTTAGTTTTTTTTATTCCTTATGTTCTTATATCAATTAGCATTTTGCTCTCAAATGAGACTGTTTTGACCCTTTAACACTTGCATCAAATGCAACAACGTTGTTCTTAAGTATCTTAAAATTGTTCCCATGCTAATTTTTCTTATGTATTATCTTTTTATTAATTTGTTACTTTTTAAATCTTTAAATTATCTTAAATTTGTATATTATTTTAAGTTTTTATTATGCCTTTGTTTAATTAAGTTTTTAATTTAATTAAGTCCTTAAGAAAAATCCATTTCATGAATAAAATGTAACCAATTTACACCCAACAAAGCTACTTCGTAAATCTCTATATCTTTTTTATGTTTTTAGTTAAGTCTTTTCTTAAGTCTTTAATTTAATTAAATCTTTAAGAAAAACTCATTTCATGAATAAAATTTAAATAAAATGTAACTAATTTACAACCAATAAAGCTACTTTTTTTTAATGGCAAATCTTACATACTCCTAAATCACACCACATAAATCTTACTCTATTTCTTGATTGGTACTGAACCCAAGATCTCAAATTAAAAAACAAGAATCTCTACCAAATAAGCAAGCCACACCTTAACAACAAAGTTACTTGTTACAAATAGCATCTTGTTGTTCTTTATGTTAACTAATCATACAACTACATATTAAATTTCCTTTTAAAATAGGATAATGTAATATATATCCCATATTTGAAACTCTAATTACATATATGTCAAACCTAAAACTTAATTGTATATATCCACGTTTTCACAAAATTAGATAATATGACAAATATGTCCTTTTAAAACTTTAACATACATTTTTATGACAGTAAGGTGGTGTTTGTTTCTTAATAAAAAAAAGATCTATGCAGGCTAGTCTATCATGTCGTACAACCTGAACAACTATTACATTCTTTATTTCGCATATTTTCGACTTGAGTTTAATTAATTAAGTCTTAAAAGTCTAGGAATGTGCATATCATAGCTTAGTATGATAACAAATCCGCCATAATTAGAAACAGTATTAAACTATGTCCTAGACTGGCAGCAGAAATGCAAACGCACTATTCATGCTAGGACTAGTCGCGGTACAACCTGACATGAAAAAAACGAGATGATATTACATAAAAACATTAGTTAAAACAACTCACAAATAATACTTTCCAGAAAAAATATATAAAACACTAAATTGTCCGGTCCACAGAAAAATTCACCAATTCTGCAAAAGTGTACAACCCTCTGCAGATCAATACAACAAATATCTGAAATCCAAAAATAAATATTATTTGTCATGAAAAATATACAGGATATTAAAAAAACACTAAAATCTTTATATAAACCCTTTTGTCTAAGGCTACACAACTCGTTCGGTAGTTACCCGGTAACAAAGCCGATACAAAAACTATGACCAAAATAGCAATTTTACTAGTCCAACGAACTAGTTAATGAATTTTAGACATAAAAAATATCACAATGATGGATATGTAAACAATTCCATGAAAGTAGTATAAATTGTCAGTATTTGAACCGGTACGAAGCATAAACCGAACCCATTGTCTGAACAATTCAAAGCGATAAGTCTAGTGAACTAGTTAGACAAATTTTAACATCAATTTAAGGTGTTGGATCAATAAATTCTATAAAAACTAACAATTCAAAACACCCAAGTTTATAAAGTTTATAAAAATCTAACAAGTTTTTATTGAAAATAATAATAATAAATAAAACCCAAACCACCCCTCCATCCACGGTTTTGGAGTGGGTCCCGCACCCACTCACCTTCCTTGATGTGTTGTAAAAGTTTAGGGATGATTAGTGTATAGTGATGTGTAAGAGTTGTAATCAAACCCAAGTCCTCACACCTTCACCACCATCCTCATTTCCACACATCACCAACAACTTTTCATCACTCTCTTTCTTCTCTCTAAAAATCGGCCAACCTAAAACACCTCTCACCTTCGTCTTTTTTCAAATCCAAACACTAGAAATTCTTACATCCATGGAGCATCAAAGGTGATTCAATGCAATTTCAATCCTTGGAAGCCTACTTGAAGCATTTACACAAGCTTTGGAACTTTTGGATCTTCATCTTGTCTTCATATTTTCATCATCTTCATCTTATCCATCTCAAGCTAGTTGTAAGCTTCATGTCTTGTAACTACATTTCTCATAATATGATTAAACATAAGTGTACAAGTAATCATCTTGAAGCTTACTTAAAAGTCACTTGAAAACATTAATAAAAACTAAACAAACTACTATGATTATTTGATTATTTTGATAATCTTGATGATCTTTGAAGTTGTCGTAACGTAGTAAACTTGATCTTGCATTTTTTATGATTAAAAGAATGATCTAAACACTTGTATGTTTAGATCTAGCAAGATCCATTAATATGAAAATTATGAATTTGTAGTCTTGTTTAAAAATGTGTTTATAAAACATGTAATACATAGTTTAACATTAAAATCATGTTATAGAAATGAAGTCTTTGAAAATATGTAAACAAAGTTTACATAAACTTTTAAGTTACATTAACATGTTAAGAAAAATAAAGATGAAACAAATATTCAAACATGATTTTTGAACTAGACAAAGTTACCTACAAGCTCATAATGCTTCATATTAAGAATTTTAGTTTATGTTGTTATTTTGGTAAATTGAAAATTTGTTGATTTGAAAGAGTGTATAAATTCATGTTTTTAAAACATGGAAAAAGTCCATAGTTTAGGGGAAACTATGGCAATTTTTTTATAAAATTAATCATGATTAAAGGGTGTTTAAACTAAAGATTATTTTGTTTAAAAATGATTAGAGAGTTTAATCATGATTATACAAGTTTGGGTAAAAATGTGTAAGACTAATTTACTAATGTGTAAATATATATGTTTAGAATGAAAAATATATATTTAAGTTACCAAAAATTATGTGTATATAATGGTATGTATTTATGTGTATGTATTTAGAAAAGTTAGGAAATACATACTAGTTTAAATACTTACAAAATACCAACATAAAAGTATACGTGAAATCTGACTAGTATAACACATATATATGTCCAAACTTGGACAAAACAAACAAATCGGATAAATCGGACAATTCGGACAAAATAAACAAACGACACGGACGAAATATATAACGCGAACGAAACGGTCGAAATAAACATACGAACCGTCACATATTTTTACAAAGTTTATACATACTAGAATTCATAAAATTAAGTTCTATAAAAATATTTAGTAGTTTTTATAAACTAATTTTTATAAATACTAGTAAACTTTAAATATGGATCAAGCCCATAAATAAACATTAGGATAAGCGCATTTAAATAAACCTTATGGGCTAGCCCACTTTTATTAAAAATAAAACTTGGGCTAGGCCCACTTATATAAACTTACTTGGGCTAGACCCACTTCTATAAACTCACTTGGGCTAGACCCACTTTTATAAACTAATTTGGGCTAGACCCACTTCTATAAACCAAATTGGGCTAGGCCCACTTTTATAAATCTAAATTGGGCTAGGACCACTTTTAATAAATTCATTTGGGCTAGGCCCACTCCTATATAATTAATTTGGGCTAAATTTAACAACATAACTTACATGGACTAGGCCTATACATATAAATTTAATTAGGCTAGGCCCACACATGCAAAAACATATGGATTGGATTCTTACACTTAACCATTGGGCTAGGTCCATTCAAACTAAAAAGAATATATATATATATATATATACAAACAAAGAAAGCAAACAAATGCAAGTATAGTTACGAATTCAAGATAAAATACTTGTATGAAAACAAACATAAACCTAAATGTCTAATGAGATTAGAACACTTGTAGGTTAAGACACGAACACAGAACCAGACACCAACTAGAGATTTGCACAAGACTCAAATCTGTGAGTTCATGTTTCCCCTTTTATTTAATCATTTTATAGTTTTAAACGCTCGGGGAAGTATACATGTTATAACTGGTAAAATTAAGCTAGAAAATGAAAATATTTAGATCACGTGTGGATAGGATCATATGAAAGGGACCATTAATGAATATTCAAGTAGCAAGGAACGAAAGTGATATATCTATTGGGTTTTGGCAAGCTCCACCCTTAACGGCAACAAAAACAGATCGTTAATAGTGCTTTTGTGTCTAAAACGAGTGTCTCAGGCACAACTTATCGTCAAGGTTTGGTTGCTTCCTATTCGGCATACATATTAGTGTCTTTGCAAAATGTTAATGATCTTACAAGTTTCATTATGCTATACATACCGGATTTCAATACTTCAAATGTTTTATTGATTCATATGATACAAAAACTAAATACTGAATTCACCAGCTTTAGTTGACGTTTTTCAAAACTAACATGTATTACAGGTAACTAGTGGACGACTTTGGAAAAACCAGTCCGTGTTGTCATGAAGTCAAGCTTCAGATGTCATCAAGTTTTAGTTAATATGTTTGTAAACTTGCGTTTAAACTTTGAATAATGTTGTTAAAGTTGTAGTGGTTTTCTTTGAACAATATGACAGTTGTAAACTTAACTTTTAAATAAAATGTATGGATGAACATCTTACTATATTTTATATTTGTTGTTTACTTGATTGAATGCAACGATTACTGCTCTAGTCACACCTCACGCTTCCGCAACGTCAAAATTTGGGGTGTGACAGTCTGTGCCGCGCAGACCACGTGCATACATTGTCATCTACTAACTGTTTGTTTTTCCAAAGACGTTTAATTAAAAAACGTCTGCACGAGCTATTCTTGGTGCAAACTTGGCCCAACCACTTTTAAGATCTTCTAAGGACTGCAAAGGGTTAAACACCACCAACCACCGTCACCGTCCACCACCGATACCCACAGTCACTGACCACCCACCATCCACGTCCACCACTGTCCACCACCTACCAACACCAATTTATTTTAGAAGTTTTCATACGTTAAAAAACAAACAACCTTCTTCTTGCAGACTGTAGAGGTTTGGTCCACCTCTTATTCTACATACGTGGTCCGCAGACTAAAAAACATTTTATCTCTTAAAAAGAAATTGCACCTAACAGTCTCTTCATTCTCCCTTCAACCCTAAGAGTTAAGAGTTTAGACCACCGACAACCTCCTTCTCGTAAGTCATACCCCGGCGATACGTGTTGAGGAGATTAACGTGAATATTTATTTCAATTTTTCAAAGGTAGGTTAGGATTTATGGGTTTGGCTTTGAAGATTTCTGGAATAAACAAAAATCACAGGGTTTAAGTTTGAAAATCTTTATGTAACACCCCAAATCGCGAAAAAACAACAACCGCGGCGGAAACACTTGGGGAGTCACGTTAACAAATTGTTTCAACAACACATGGCATTTGATGTTTCGTTTTATTGATTATTAAACATAGTTTATATTGTCTTTTGAGAATTTAAAACACACTAAACAAACATAGTTATTGTCTTGTTTATTTTAAGGCACACGGTCAACGTCCCATCCTACGTGAGCATGCATCGACATCAAACTTGATTTCCTGAAACATATGTGAAAACGAGTCAGCAAAAATATGTCAGCGAGTACATAGGTTTTGTGAGTGTGTCAAGTTCATGGCTTTGTATATATTGCAATATAAACAACCCGACTACTAGAGTCGTAAGTGAAAACTTTGTTTTGAAAATATTTTGATATTGCAATAATTTTGTAAACACGTGAGATAGAGTTTATAAAGATTTAGTAGCCATGAACCTTGACTCGAAATCTTTTGTATTGTAAATCCAAGTTGTAAATCGTCTTGAAATAACTCGTTTATATTGTTAATTGAAAAATCGTTGTGTGTCATTGTTTGAAACCATTTGTCCAAGTAATGTAAATAACGACACGTTTGTAATGTGATAAAAGCACTTATATATAGGAAGTACCAGCGGCGTATCCACCATGCTTTTATTACATTACACCCGTTCCGTTATCTAAATCACTTATCATAAACCATTTGTCATAAATCAATTGTTCGTTGTTCCTTGTTATAAACCATTGTTCATTCGTTCATCGTTCATTGTTCATCGTTCCTTGTTATAAACCATTTGTTCATCGTTCCTTGTTTTAATTGAAAACTTTGATCGTTTCTTGAATACATTCAAACCTTTGTTGACTTGTTCGAGACCACCCACGGTGTCCCTTAATCGTATAACATACCACCAAAGGGTTTGTTACATACAGTTTCAGTCGCTTCCCAAATTTCCCCACAAACCCCGGGAAATTTGGTAACGGGATTGTCAGTCCTATGTGCCTTAACTTACTACTGGTCGGCTTGGCCATTGTTAGTGAATGTCATTCTTGTTATAAATATAACGCACCAACAAGTTCGTTTACTTTATGGAAATCGTATTGTTTATATAAACCATAATAATTGCATTTGAAAACTTGTAAACCATAGCACATATGAATCACCCCAAAACAATTGTAAAACATAAAATAGGGGAACTATGTACTCACTTGTGATATCAAAGTAAATCTTGGATTAATAAAAAGATCGAAGCTCAAAGATCCGAGAAATCACGCGTGTCCTAAATATGAACAATAGTGTAAATATCGAGACTTGAAATCGGAAGATTCGGATAGAATAAGATCTTATAAACCAAGTGAGTGTCGGAACTCATATAATATGGTTTAATAAGTTTACATTCTGAGTTGGAAAAGTTTATAAGTACTTTTGACCCGTTATGACCCGTTAAGGTAGTTTAAGACCTTTAACGCATCATTTGCGTAACTACGCATTCGGATGGTTAGATATGTGTTATAATAAGCCTTTAAAGCTTAAATATGTTTGAAAATGTTATTTGATCAGAATACATGTCAAAATTTATGTTACATGTGCTTAAAGTTGATTTGTTTGTGAAAAGGGCATTTTGGTCATTTTTAAGTAATATTACAATCATTTATCATAACACAATCCAAACATCATGACCATAAGGTATAACCTCAGAGGGTTACCCCTATATATTTATGGTCACAATTATGTATTTGGTCGGATCTAAAGATCAACCAAACGGATCAGATTCGGAAGTCAAAGCGGTGGTCAAACCGTTCAACGTTTTGACTCTAAACAAGCACTAAAATGAGAGTGACGATTTAGACATGTTTTGACATGTCTAAATAAGTTTATAAAGGACTTTTGGCATCAAAACAAACTGTTTTGACAATCGAAATTAGATCCGTTGCAAAATATGCAAAAATCGCATCTTGACCGAAACTTTGTCTTGTCAAAATGACTAGAAATGATGGAAATCAGTAGGTATGATTTTTAGGGATCATAACCACCTTGATTACCATCATATTGCAAGTTTCAATTGAGCTTTATCTTGATCAATTCATGATCAAAACTAGAGGTCAAACATAAAGTCAAACTGCTTGATTTTTAGTTCATTTAAGCTATAATAATTGAACAAGTCATGAAGGAACACTTACAAACACAAGGGAAATGATCAAGAACACCAGAGAAAGCTCCAAGATGATAGAAATTCGGATTTGGCAGAGTGTTGCGAGAAAGTGATCAAAGAGTTCATATTTTTCCATGAACTTGGTATTTATAATGTTCATGAACTCACCACAACTTGACAAGTGTTAGGACAGGTGTTTAAGGCTTGGATTAGTGTCATTTGATGTGTCAAATGCAGAGGAAATGAGATCAAATTCGAATGCTTAGTGTCCACAATTAACAGGTTGTTGCCAGCTATTAATTTTCTGCATCTGATGTCTTCTCGCGGGCCGCCAGCCGTTTAGGCTAAGGGGCTCGCGCCTCGCCAGAAGCCAAAATAGCAGAATTGGCAGAAATGGTCCCTGCAGCCTACAAACTTGTTTTTCGACGCGTTTTGGCACTTTTGACACCCGTTAACCCCATTTCTAAGATATAAGGTAGAATAAGTATAGGGAACTTGAAATGTGTTCAAAAATTTTCCATAGGTCGGTTCGTTTGGCCGTACGATCACAGTTTTCGGTTAACTACGACGAAAATCGTAACGAACGCGTGCGTGACCTTAAATGCGTAACGAACGGATTTTACGCATTCCAATCACTAACATATAATATATTGATGATTAGAAAAAAATTTAAATGTCCGAATGTGTTTCGGATAGCGATATACGTAAAAATGCATAGTTTCACGAAATTTGAAAAATAGCCCCTAAAGTTACAAAAGTGTGATTTTGTCATACAAAGCCTTCAAAACTTATTTCTAAGTTATGTAAAGGATACTTAAGGTATGTCAGGCTTGTGTTCTTGTTTCGGAGTCTACGTTGCTGTGAGAATCGACAGACTTTCGCAGTTTGTCGTATTTAGTCCCTGCGATCGAATAAACTTGTTTTTGACATACCAAACCTTTCAAAACTTATTTCTAAGTTATGTAAAGGTTATTTAAGGCATGTTTATCTTACATCACTATTCCGGGACATATGTTGCGTTAAATTGGTTGCGTTTGCGTACCGGTTTACCAGTTTTGCTTATAGAAGCGAATCAAGAGTTCGCAATCGTGCAAGAATCGAATGTGTGTAATAATCAAAATAAATAAACAAAATTCACATATTCAACATAAAAATCCAGTCTTCCCTACTTCAGGAAATTTTGTCCCGAAATTTAATTAGAGGAAACTCGTGAGAACAAATGTGGGTACTTCGCTTTCATATGATCCTCTTGTTCCCAAGTAAATTCTGGGCCACATTTGGATTCCCAACGAACTTTGACTATCGGAATTTGTCTTCGTTTAAGTTTCTTGACTTCACGGTCCATTATCTCCACCGGTTTCTCGACAAAATGCATAGTGTCATCAACTTGAATCTCGTCGAGTGGAACATGGAGATTTGTATCGGCTAAACATTTCTTTAAATTGGGCACGTGGAATGTTGGGTGAATATTCCCGAGTTTAGGAGGTAGCTCAAGTCGGTAGGCCACCTTTCCGATTCTTTCGACGATCTTGAATGGTCCAACGTATCGTGGAACAAGTTTTCCTTTCTTCCCAAATCTGACCACTCCTTTCCAAGGGGATACCTTGAGTAGGACATGATTATCAACTTGGAATTCCAAGGGCTTGCGTCGCTTGTCCGCATAGCTCTTTTGACGGCTTCTAGCTGTCAGAAGGTTATTGCGTATTTTCTTGACTTTCTCGGTTGTGTCGTGAATGAGATCAGGTCCAGTAAACTGAGACTCTCCAACTTCATTCCAACAGACAGGTGAATGACATTTTCGACCATATAAAGCTTCGAAAGGCGCCATGTTAATGCTGGCGTGATAACTATTATTATAAGAGAATTCGACTAATAGGAGATGCGAATCCCAACTACCACCAAAATCGATCACGCAAGCTCTAAGCATATCCTCCAATGTTTGAATCGTCCTCTCAGATTGTCCATCCGTTTGAGGATGATAAACAGTGCTCAGATTGAGTTTGGTTCCCATTGCAGATTGCAAGGTCTTCCAAAAACGAGAT
Source organism: Scalesia atractyloides (assembly GCA_947069175.1). Taxonomy (NCBI): domain Eukaryota; kingdom Viridiplantae; phylum Streptophyta; class Magnoliopsida; order Asterales; family Asteraceae; genus Scalesia; species Scalesia atractyloides. The sequence goes on from CAMTDV010000306.1 coordinate 28,657, forward strand.
GAGAAACGAGCATCTCTGTCAGATATGATGTTCAAAGGAACACCATGACGAGATATGATCTCATCAACATAGATCTTAGCGAGTTTGTCAGCAGAATAGTCTTCACGAATCGCTATGAAAGGTGCTGACTTTGTTAGAAGATCAATGATCACCCAAATTGCATCATGACCTCTGGATGTGCGCGGTAACTTAGTGATGAGATCCATCGCAATGTTCTCCCACTTCCATATCGGAATTTCTGGTTGTTCCAACAAACCAGACGGACATTGATGCTCAGCCTTGACTTTGAGACAAGTAAGGCATTTCGATACATACAAGGCAATGTCATTCTTCATACCCGGCCACCAAAACTGGGTGCGAAGATCCTTGTACATTTTTGTAGCACCAAGATGAATTGAGTATCGAGACTTATGTGCTTTGTCCATCAATAAAGTACGGAGATTGTGTCGATTTGGAACCCACAAACGGTTCATGTAGTAAAGTAATCCATCGTCTTTCGTTTCAAGTTGAAGTTCGAGTTGATGAGGTAGTTCATCTTTCAACAAACCTTAGGTTACCCAAGTGTGTTGGGCTGCAAGAATACGTGTTTGGATATCGGATCGAATTCGAACACAATGAAGCTTAACACGTTCTTTGCGACTAAGCGCATCAGCCACAACATTCGCCTTACCAGGATGGTAGCGAATTTCACAGTCGTAATCGTTTAAAAGTTCGATCCAACGTCGTTGCCTCATGTTCAACTCCTTTTGATTGAATATGTGTTGGAGACTTTTGTGGTCTGTGAAAACCACACACTTCGTGCCATAAAGATAGTGTCTCCAGATTTTGAGAACAAAGACAACAGCTCCTAACTCAAGATCATGAGTTGTGTAATTCTTCTCGTGGGTTTTCAATTGTCTTACCACGTAGGCGATGACCTTATCCTGTTGCATCAGAACGCAACCAAGGCCTAAATTCGACGCGTCACAATAAACCATAAAATCATCGTTGCCATCGGGTAAAGATAGAATAGGAGCATCACAGAGTTTCTGTTTCAAGGTTTGGAAAGCTTCCTCTTGTTTGGATCCCCACTCAAATGGCTTATTCTTCTGAGTCAAAGTAGTGAGGGGAACAGCGATCTTTGAGAAATTCGAAATAAATCGCCGATAGTAACCAGCAAGACCAAGAAATGAGCGAACTTCTGTGGGTGTAGTGGGTGTTTTCCAATCCTTAATTGCAGCAATTTTAGAAGGATCCACATGAATACCTTGCTCATTAACAATGTGTCCCAAAAACTGAACTTCTTTCAGCCAAAATTCACACTTGGAGAATTTGGCGTAAAGTTGCTCTTTCTTTAGAAGTTCCATTGTCAGACGAAGATGTAGCTCGTGCTCGGCTCGAGACTTTGAATAAATAAGAATGTCGTCGATGAACACAATGATGAATTTGTCTAAATAATGCTTACAAACCCGATTCATCAAGTCCATGAATACAGCTGGAGCATTCGTCAAACCGAAAGACATAACAGTAAACTCGTAGTGACCATATCGTGTGCGGAAAGCAGTCTTGGGAATATCTTCCTCGTGAACACGAAGCTGATGATACCCAGAACGCAGATCGATCTTCGAAAAACATGTGGCACCTTGTAGTTGATCAAACATATCATCAATGCGAGGTAGGGGATATCGATTCTTGATATTGAGTTTGTTGAGCTCACGATAATCGGTATACATCCGGAAGGATCCATCCTTCTTTTTCACAAATAGGACAGGTGCACCCCACGGAGAATAACTTGGATGAATGAAACCTTTGTCAGATAATTCTTGAAGTTGCTTCGATAACTCCTGCATCTCAGAAGGTACAAGACGGTAAGGAGATTTGGCTATCGGGTTAGCACCTGGTACAAGATCAATTCGAAACTCAACTTGTCGTGTTGGAGGTAAACCATATCGATCTTCGGGAAATAACTCAGGGTAATCTCAAATAACAGGAATGTCTTGAATACTCTTGTTCTTTACTTTCTCCTCTACGATATGTGCCAAGAACACCACATAATTCTTTCGTAAGTACTTTTGGGCTTGTGTACATGTCATGAGTTTTATGTTACTAGCGGGTTTCTCTCCATGAATTTCCAAGGTTTCACTAGAAGGCAGAGGTAATCGAACAATCTTGTCAAAACAAATAACTTCGGCATGATGTTTGGTTAACCAATCCATTCCAATAATGATATCGAAGCTTCCGAGTTGCATTGGTGTAAGATCGATAGGAAAAAGATGGTTATTGAGGTTCAACTGGCAGTTACGAATGACGGAATCAAGTAAGAGAGGTTCACCATTGGCTATCTCGACTGACAAGGGCTTTCCTAGTTTAGTTCTAGGCATCGAGAGCAAAGGCTCAAAAGTTAATGATACAAAGCTCCTATCGGCACCCGAATAAAAAAGAACAGTAGCAGCATGATTGTTAACAAAGAACGTACCATTAACAACTTCATTGTCAGCACGAGCCTCGTTCGCGTTCATGTTAAAACTCGTCCACGAGCTGGATTTGCATTGGCTAACCTTGGGCAATTGTTCCTGTAGTGACCCATTTCACCACAATTGAAACAGGAACCAGGTGGAAAGTGAGGTCGAGCAGGATTTGCTTGTGGTTGAGCTTGGTTTTGTGTAGTTTTGGTTCGGGTTAAAGCGATAAATGTTCGCCCGATGACCAAGTTTTCCACAGCTAGTACATTGTCGACATGGTACATGAACTGATGGTGACTGTTACATCGGTTGCAGAGAGGTGCAGTTCCTACATATGGTTTCTTTGCAGGAGGGTGAGCTGGTTGATTTTGTGGAGCAGTTGGAGCAGGTGG